>CM061064.1:54732309-55006599 GCA_030762895.1 Sophora flavescens
TTTCATAAGGTCTGTAACCATAACACAAACAAGCATAGGAAAAAGAACACAAACACAGGAAAGACGGTACAAGAATGACTCACAATTACCTACTCATCTGCAGAAACGATTCTATCAGCTGCAAAGTGAGTGATTTGGACAAGCATGTTGGTAACTTCTCAAGGGAAGCCCTTCTTTGTTTAATACAATAATATACTGCTAGGAAGAACCTATAGAGGGTGATAGATAGATAAATAGACCATAAGTAACCCCTAATGAGTCCATGCCTTTTGTGACTTGCCAGTTTGCCCAGGCTGTAGCCAAAGCCTTGCTCCATTGGGAGAATGCCTCATCTGGTTCTCTACTCATAGAGGATGTTTGTTCAATTCCCTTGGTGATTAGAGAGAAGCCAATAGCTAACACAAGCAAACTGTTGGAGTGGGGGAGTGTGAGGGTGAGGACCCTCTCACACTGTCAACCGATGCTTCTTTGGAACCATGGACGATTTTGCCAAAAGATGCCATGATTGCAAATTCTCAGGACTTGCTAGATTGGTCTGATGGATTTGGAAGGACTCTACAGATAGCTAGTGAAAGTTCTACTTGACCATTGCTTTAAAGGTTAATATATGGAGAACTATGAAGTGGTATCTCATCTATCATTATCCAAAAGCTCTTAGTTTTTTATTTGAAACATCTCAAAAGTTGCAATATAAAACTTATTATGAAAGAAGAATAGACAGTGTCCTCTAAAATAATTAAATGAAAATGGATAGAAACATTTATTTATTAGCAATCTTAACCCACCTAATTGCTTAAATCTTTTTCTTGATTTCTCTGACACTAAGTAGGATACACCTGTCTATGATATCTATTCACCTTTTTTCCTCTACTGCTTAACATGATATGGAAAGTTTGACCCCCTACCTAATATATGATAAGAAAATGCCTTGCACAAATTATTTTTACTCTTTTCTTAAGATCTAACTTACACAGGTAAAGTCAAAGTTAGAGTTTATATTCGAATGTGCATGTATGTTTTTTTTTTTAATTCTACCAAAGGAAATAGTATATGAATGACCAAATAAAAATTATGATCATTATCATTGTTCCAATGATAATCTCACTATTCTTCTCACATTATGTTTTGTACCTAAATTATATGCATACGATGAGTTGAGATTTATGTTGTCCTGCTCATAAACTCAGCTTAACTTATCTCAATCTTAAGATCACTACACTCTATATTATCTAGGAAGTATTTCGTAATTTAAACAACATAGTGAATCATGCCAATTTTCCATAGAAGAGTCAGACATACCCTAATTGAAAATATATAATATGACGTGGGTAAGTATAAACTTTAAAACACAGAGCACCTACCCTTTACTTTTCCTATTTGTTTTGACTTTTGATAATTGGAGGCTTTTGTTGGCATCAGTGATCTACTATGATACCCATTCCACCTTATAAAAATAATTTTATATTATCTTAATGGGGCTTTTCACTAAATACTTTTAGTCTCTAATAGATTAAATACTTAATACTTGATGTTTTAAGTTGTTAAAAAGATTACATTGTTGCCTTTCTTTCAATGATATGATCCTAAAATTCTGATTTGTTATTACCAACGTTCTTTCGCCCTGCCATGCCATAAGCTATACTAACCATTTTTTTCTTCTTCATTATACATCATTATGTGTTAAAATAAGTTCTATTATTTGTAAGAACTGAGATTTGAACACTTATACTATTCATTATTTCTTCCACATCCTTTTTTTTTTTATTGTGAAAATACAATGATCCTGATCTGAGGTCAAAATCTAGAAACCTTGGCCCTGTATATAGTTAGATCTGGCTTAACTTAGTTGTTAGCCCTTTCATATGTTCTCCTTTCATATTTCTAGGGGCCATTTTTCTCAACTTTCTCTTTTTGAAAAGAGATTCCATTATCCCCAAGTGAGCTCCTTTATATATCATAAGAGTAGCAGTCATTTAGTCAATAGCTTAAACTAAATCTGAAGAGTCATTTCTCTTTCTCTAGCCGGTTTTAAGATAACACAAACTTCCTTGATGATTTTTTTATAAATGGCGTGTCTTCTCAGACATACAGACAACGGGGTAGCTAGACTATCCCTCAACCGGTTGGTTTCATTCTTCTTTGCAAACAAACAAATAGTTGTCTCTTTTGCTCCCTTTTAAATCTGACTTTGGTTTTTTATTCATTACTGTTTTCACTCCTTGTAATTTAAAAGTCCAACAGCAAAACCTATTAAACTTATAGCACAACTTGTTTTATGAACTTTTCTTTTTATGGTCATTATTACGAAACAACAAAACATTTAATCGATCTCTAGTTTTCAGAAAAGTTAGTTATTTGATTCTTGTTGTTGTCCTTGAAATCACAATAGTAACTATCATTGTTGTCCACCACTTTCAATTGGACAAATGTTGGTGTCCTGCGGTTATTCTAATTTGTTGGGAAATACCTACATGTGAAGTAAGATTCTAAGCGGTGCGAAAATATTTGTTAAGTGTAGTCTAAGACAATTTTTAGCGTGGAAAAACCTCTCGAATGTGAGCAAGGAAAAAACCACGGGACTCGTAGGCCGCTTAAACCCACTATAACAATAATGGGAATACAAAAATGCAAGAATATTGTATCCTCAATTTGTGGATAACACTTCCTACAAAATTGGCTCACTATTTTTCTCTGAAAACTATCTAAGGTCTCTCTATTTTTCCTCTCACTCTCTTAGGAGTTGGAAAGTTAGTTAACACCTTAAGCTTCTTTATATAAGCTAAGGGGGTCTCCCAAGTTAGTTCCCATACAATGTGGGATTTACTTTGGCCTGAAATTTCCAACAATATCCCCTTCAAACAAAGGAAAATATCCTTGAATCGCTTTGGAGTTGATGTTAAGCTCTGACTCTCTCTCAGATTTTTCATTTTGGTAGACTTTTGTCATCATTTCAGCCCGTTATCTTTTTGTGGCTTTTCTCAAGAAGATTTTTCAACACATCAAGATCGCAGATACCTTACGTCGATGTGTTTCACCTTGAAATGAAATGTCGGTTCTTATCGAGATGGATTATGCCTACATTGCTGTGATAGTAGAATATAACTTTCACATCCTATCCTAACTCTGTAGAGAACTTCTTCCATCCACAAGATCTCTTTGCAACCTTCGGTGATTACGATGAATACGCTTTTTAGTGCTTAAAGCAATGCACTTTTTAGTCTTATTTTCAAGATAGCTCCCCTTCCAGTAATTAATATCTGCTGTAGACTTCTTGAATCACATCTCTCATATCCAGATCTAATACTAAAGCTTTTAGAAATTTCATTGACGAATGACAGCAGCTTTTGCAGTTCCTTCGAATACTAGTATCATTCTTTGCATTATAGTGTTCCTTTTCTGGATTTGATAGGACTACACTCACCAAATCTGGTGAGATAAGTCAATGTCTGTCTTGTCAAGACCATTATTGCATAGTAAAGCTTTACCCCCTCCTTGAAGAATAGGGCACCTTGTTCATTTCTTCCTTTTCTGCTTCATTCCTGGATATTGCATCTTAGTCAGTTAGATGACCGGGTAATGGGCACGACAGGTTTGGCATTATGATGTTGAACCTTCCCAAACTTACGGATATATCTTCTTGGACATCCCGACATCCTTAGAATCATCTCTATTATCTTCTTCCAAGAATCTTCTTCAATGCACACGGATCTTTCATGGAAAAGTCTTGCTCATTGCCTTCTAGAGCACTATTTTCGCCTTATCTTTCCCTATTAGCATATCATCAACATACAAACGAAATATGATGGATTCATCATCTCGTTCTTCAAACACGATGGTGCTGGGAGGTCTTATTGAAATTAAGTTGGGTCATGAAAAGATCAATCTTCTTGTACCATTACCTTGGAGCTTGCTTCGAGGCCAGTAGAGGTCTTTTCCTGGGACGACACACTAGGTGTTCCTTGCCGGTTCTTTCAAAACCTCCTGGTTTGCTCCATATAGATTTCCTCTCCAGGTCTCCATGTAGGACCATTTTTACATCAAGTTGCTCAATCTCCAAGTCTAGTTTTGCAGCTAGACCGAGAATTTCTTCTAGAGATGTCATCTTCACCATCGTTGACAGGATTTCTTCGAAATCATGCCTTTCCTTTTACACCCCTTTCTGACAATTCTGTTTATTTTTCAGGTTTGGGTTGTTACTCTTCATCTGGAGCTTGGATACCATTTTGTTTTTACGCCTTTCGTCCATCTGTAATCTCACCGAGTCATTACATCGATTCTCTTTCCGGGGACTTTATTTTTCTTCCAACTTGCAACCATTTCTCATATCATTCGCTCCAAATTGCTTCTATGAAGCTTTGATGTTCTCCTTCATCGTGAGATTGACATATTCATCCGAATAATATCTTTCTTGATGGTTGTCGAACTCTTTCGGATCGTCTTTGATTTGATATTCTGTCTTCAGTCTCCATCATCCGATCTGACTTTGTTCCATCACAGTCGTAAGTTGTTGCATCCCGATCGGATTGTTCCTCCCGATCATGTTCATCGTTCCTTTGAGGATTCTCTCCCCCAATTGTTTATCACAACAGGATCTTGCTCCGAAATACTTTGTGCTTTGGGTTTAGATTGCTAATTGTCTTGGATGGTTTGATCTTCAAAGAAATTTCCCGCTTGAACAATCTTCCGGTGTGGGGATCCCATAATACAAACCAAGTTCACCTTGAGAACCAAGGTATATGCATTCCTTCGTCTTTGCTTCTGGCTTTGCTCTTTCATCTTTAGGATTTGTGGACAAATGCCTACACACAAAAGACTCTCAAGTGACCATAAAGAGGCTTTCTTTCGACCATACTTCGGAATCTTCCATTTACAGGCTTGATAGCAGATTTCCTAGACCGATGCGGATAACAACGCTTTCTCCCAAAATGATTTGGGAAGTTTTGTTGGAAAGCATGCTTCCGACTTTCTGCAATCGTTCTGTTCATCCTTCGCACTGACAATCATCCAAGTGTTGCGAGAACTTTCATGTCTTATCCAATGAGTTTCTTGATATGTCTCGAAACAGGACCTATGTATTCTCCGCCATGATTACTTCTCGCATTTCAGTTTTCTTTCAGATGCTCGTTCTCTTAAGCATGAAACTCCTTGAAAGCTTAAGAACTTGATCTTTAAGTCTTCAATGGACTACCCACACGTGTATGCGGAGTATCATCAATGAATGTGAATAAAGTATTGAGCACCACCAACGCATCCTCAGACGCTGGAGCAAACATCCGAATCGAACAAGATCCGGTCTGCTTTTTCTTCTTGGGGATCATCCGAATCTTTTAAAGATCTTTGTTTACTGCTAGGCTTGATTTTCACAGATTCAAGTCGCTGCCTTTTATGTCTGGGAGATGATCTTTTGAAAGGATCTCCGAACCCTTTCGCTCAGGTGGCCCGGTCGTCATGCCACGGTCTTTGCTGCGCTTGAGCAACATTAGTCTCCCCTTGTATATCTTTCACTGGATATTGGCGAAGAGCATTCCTTTTCACATCAGCAATAATCGCTTCGAGAGAGTTTTCCCTGCTTACATCTAAATTGGATTATCCAGCTTCATCTAAGCTTCCCATTTGAGATAAGGTTCGCGCATCTGGGTACATGTTCGACCTCCTTAAGCCAAGCTTATTTCCATTCTCGCTCATCAAAGTGTATTCGCCTAATAAGCGATTTACTTGTATGATTTCCCATCTTCACTTACCAAATTCTCTTTTTGGATAGTGAGATGAAATCTTCATGAGATGTGACGTGGAAGGATGCTCTGAGTCAATTATCCATATGCAATCATCTGATGTATCATTTAGATAATTTTCTTCTCCATAAAAATATAATCTCATCATTGACCACTGCATAGTTGTTCCATCTTACTTTCTTCTTCTTGATTTCTGGTGAGGTGGATTGTTCATTTTGCTGGTTCTTTTTCAGAATCTACACTCAGGCTTCACGTGTCTTTTCCTAGAATAATAACAATTTAGTCTAGTCCGAGATTTGGACCTACTTGGTTCTCCACGACATCCTTTTCCCACTATTTTTACTCTTCTCTATTTTATAACATTGGCTTTCAAACTGATTTGTTTCAAACCTCTTTCCCTCGGGCTTGAACTCTTCATTTAGCAAACAATCTGTAAGAATCCATGTTAAGCTTTCCATTCTGAGGAGAGTTCTATAGTGACAACTAGAGTGTCCCAACTCTGGAGAGAACCGAGGAGTGAAGAGTTTGTACTCATCATCAACACAGGTGTTCGCTTGTTAATTGATTAACAATGCCTTTAAAAGTGTCTCGAAGAGTCCATCATATATTTAACTTCACTACTCCAACTCATATCGACAATGTGGGCTTGTTCGGGCGCTTCTTTAATCAAGACTAGTTTTATCCCCAAACAATACGACATTGGAGTAAGTTGATACATGCTCGAACAAGCTTAATCAATATATTTTATGGTCGAAGCCACCTAGATTGGCTCCCAATTTGCGATCTTCACATAGGATATTCTTTCAGATATCCATGGGTAATTGGCAAATAAAATATTTGCAGATAGATGATCTCCATCTCCGCCTGGAGTGTTATCTGATTAATTGAACATGTCTCCATCATGCATGATAGCTCCCTCCATCTTGAGTTACACAAGCAATAGCTCCTCCAACGAGTGGGGTTTTGATAAAAATTACACTATACGTGAATTTTGTCATTGTAGTGACTTGTACCTACCTCTGAAAATTAATGTGTAGTTTCGTGAATAATAAATGACTATAAAGTTCCCCAGAAAAGAGAGGTGGGTTAATAGACACACTAATACTACATTCCTCCCTCATGAACTTTTTCAGGCATGCACTTCACACTACCACACTATATTTACAGCAACATGAATAATACTTTTCTGATGTGAAGATCGCACAATGCTGTAATCAAAGACATACTAAGAATTTTTTTTATAAATCCAGACTAGTATTCAGAGCTCACCACTTCTGGGAAATACCAGCATAATTTCCCTCCTCCGTGACTCAAAATAGGTACTAAGCGGTTAGTAAAATAAGTGTAATAACATCGAATAATTTTTAGCGTGGAAAACCCTCACCAATGTGAGCAAGGAAAACCACGGGACCCATAGGGCCACTTAAACTTCACTATAACAATAATGGAATACAAAAATACAAGAATATTGTATCCTCAATTTGTGGATAACACTCTACAAATTGGCTCATTATTTTTCTCTTGAGAAAACTCTCTCTAAGGATCTCTCTATTTTTCTCTCACTCTCTCTTGTGAGGATTGGTGGGTTTAGTTAGCACCCCTTAAACTTCTTTTATATAGGCTTAAGGGGACTCCAAGTTAGCTCCCATACAATATGAGATTTGTTTTGACTGAAATTTCCAAACATAATTTTGTAATCGTTTTGGGTCCCTGTAATCCAATTTCCAAGTTTTACTGTGAGTTCAGCTGAATTTACTTTCAAGCTTGATGACTTCTCAGTAATCATCATCCTATAATTATAAATCCCGTCTTCAACTTTCCATGTCATAGGAAGGTTTAGGTGCAACTGATTTTTCTAAAACTAAAAGTGAGTTTATTTTAAAGTAAGAGTTATTAGATTAAAACTTGAGATCTTAATACATTTTATCAAAATTTGTGAATATACTTTTCTTTATTCATTTTAAAACACAAAATTACTTCAAATTATTCTTACCCGACTTTTCCATGATGTGATTTCAATTTAGAATTAAACTTATGGGGCCCTTGTTCTCATTATTTTCAGTCCAACATCATGACCCCTTTTGTGTTTAATTGTATATTCCTAGTTTGAATATCTTCCACGATTCTCATATGGCCACCACTTAACATACCTTGGTCAAAAATAGCCATTGCAGGGTACTAGTAGGCCTTCAATATTCTTCACGCCAGCTTGGCTATTAGGAGGTATTTGTCATCCCAACAGTGCAAGCTATTAGATATACATATATTATAAGTGGCCCTTCGTTATATTTATGTAGTAAAGAGAAGATTCACCTTGTACTGAAAAAAAAAGAAAAGAGAGACGATTCCCAATTTTTGAATGTTGATGCTGCTATTTGTACCCCTAAGATCTCAAAAAAGGGTCAAACACAGATTTTAAAAGAAAAACACTAAAAAAAAAAAGAATCTCTAATGAACTTTGGATGAGGAAACTTGAGTTTTGAGTCAACATTCATAAATGCAGGGTTTACATCAATAACTGTCTTGAGTATGTATAAAAAATGTTAATGTGGGGTTTAGCACTTGTCAACAACCCAATCTTTCTTCTTCAGTTTTGGACACAGATTCTGAGAGAGTCTTTCGCTTTTGAGTATAGTGGCCAGCCAGTTGGTTATTTCATTCTACTTTACACTGAACTGATGAGCTGGTCTAATAGGTTTATAAAACGTTAAATAAAAATTACAAGTAGTACCCACCAGCCACTCTTTGGAAGGCATGTTAAGCATTACACATTAGAAAATGCATTTAAGGTTAACAATCTTAAGGGTATGCTTGATACAGGAGTGTAACTCATAACAAAAGGGGAACCACAACTTGGTTCCGATAGAGTTTCAAAACTCTTTTCTTAATGAAGTGAATACCCTTACTACAGAAATGCAAATATACAATGAATATTATCCTAGAGGTGTACCATTCAGCAGCTCTCCTCATTAGGTACCAGTGAGTGAAAATAATATCACACTAAAATAAGAGATGAGAAAAGAGGAGTTGACACACACAATATTTACGTGGAATCTCTTCTAAATACAAAGAGAATAATAACACTCTCTCTTGAACATAGAGAATACACACTAGAGAAACCCACGGAAAAACTATAATTTTTCCTCTCAATTTTTTCTCTCTAGCTCACTCTTGGCTCTCTTGTTTTGAGATGCCATATTTTCACCTCTTAAGCCTCCTTATATAAGCTAGGGGGCTCTCAAATTTAAGTTCCCACCGAGGTGGGACTTAACAATTCTCCCATGAAGATTTGATTGAGTTAATCATATCTTCACACCACTATTCGGTCTTGTCATTCCATGCTACGTTCCGATAGGCCGTAGGAGATCAACACCAAATAAACTTGTCGGCATGGAGCGTTTTTGAAATAGATAACTATAAACACGAATGAGATGTTGAATTGTGTTTATGAATTTAAAACAAGTTGAAATCTTTTCGCATACGAAAGTAGGTTCACGCAAGTGGAAAGAGTAGCAGATGAAGATGACCTCGCGTGAAATTTTAATGAAGTGACTTTGGCAAACACACCACTTGATAAACGTATAAGAAAAATAAAGCAACTAAAAGAGGTTATAAGGAAAGAAACATTGACATAGTTATTTATCCTAGTTCACTTTTAGTGAGCACCCAGTCTCTGGCAAGATCAAGATTTATCCATTATAACGGATCAAAGTTACGTGACTATAAGTATTGTTTGCATACCCTAGTCTCTTCGGGCTCCAAGACAAGTATTCTTTGCACACCTAGCCTCTTCAAGCTCAAGACAAGTATCTTTGCACACTTAGTCTCTTCAAAGCTTATCGTTTTATTTGAGAGATTTGGTTTGTAATAAATATAACTTAAGACAGACAAATCTTTTCACTAACACTCGAGAGTTGGTTT
This sequence comes from Sophora flavescens, assembly GCA_030762895.1. Lineage (NCBI taxonomy): Eukaryota > Viridiplantae > Streptophyta > Magnoliopsida > Fabales > Fabaceae > Sophora > Sophora flavescens. The sequence goes on from CM061064.1 coordinate 54,741,963, forward strand.
AAATGTAAATCTTAGGAAAGTGCGTAATAACTTCAAATGATTGAAGAATACGTAATGAAAGAATGAAGATATTAATGCGCGGAGTAATGGCTCTTTAATGCTATGTGTATTCTCTATGCTTCATCTTCAATAACTTCTGTATTTATAGTCTTCAACATTTAGATCCGTTAGAGACATTCCTCGGTATGTTGACTTCATGCAGAACTTCATTAAATGCAACAGACGCCCCGGCGGTCATTAATGCAATAGGAACGTTGGTTGTACTCTAACATGAAGGATCATGGCTTTATGCATCGTGATACAGCCATGTCGTAGATGGTGCAGAGAGCTTTTGTACTTTGTCAGTACAATTCCCTTACGTAAGGACCGAGAGGTAATAGGGAATAAAACATGTTGGAAGCATTCTTTAACCTGGTCTTTGGTTCGATAACTTAATCGTTTTCTTGATTCCCGGTTCTTGAAATAAGATTCGATAATTCTTATAGAATTTGCATCCATAAAATAAGCGCGTCCATATAGCCATTTAAGATTTTACATTCTGGACTGGCAAGTAGATCGAGCTCAATATGCCATGTCATTGGATGAATCTTCTCATTAAGGACTTAGCAAGTCCAAAGACTTGTGGACGAGTGCTTCACATCTTTTAGTGGACAGCGCTTCTCACTTTAGTGGACAAGCGCTTTTGTCACTTAGTGGACTGATGATTCTGCGTTTTAACTGCACATCAGATAGACAGGTTAGCAACCAATATGAAGGTTAATTAAATCATTAACCAATGTTTAGTTCTCATCAAAACTTAGGAAATTCACATCGATATTTTAGAGACTTAGCAATCTCCCTTTTTGATGATGACAAACATTGAGATGATTTAATGAACCCCGAAAAATATCAACAAAGAAAATAACATATATCGGATGAGCTGAAATTTTCTTAAGAGGACAGGTCGTCAGATGCTTGATCGACATTAAGATTAACTATATATAATCCATTTAACTTAGTCACACATAAGTTTGACTTGTTTTACTTTGAAATTATTATCGAGTAATATTCCTTAAGATTTCATCTCGAGCAATTATAGCAACTATCGTAACATACTCATGTCCATGTATTATTTAAGATTCATATCATATTCATTGATATTCATTCTCCTATATCACATTTCTATCACATTTCTCATTTCTCCTTTTGACAACATCAAAAAGGAATAAACTATGAAAGCATTAAAGAAATAAAGGAGAAATGTATTTTATTCAACATGAACGTTCACAAGTACAAGGTAGTCTATATACCTAAAAACTACCTAGGTTGACTACTTAACAAAAATAAAGCGAGGAACCCTTTGCTCTAAGAGCAGCCTAGCTCACCTTTCTTCATCTATTGTCTTCTTAAATCTTCTACTTGTCCTTAAAGCAGATGATAGTCTTGTAAGGCCACTTGTTTGGAAGAGCAGAGAAGAGAAGAGTGCGAAGGGTAAGGCTAAAATCCGGGGTGCCTTAGGTAGAAATAGAGGAGAGGTGATGGAAGGGAAGAAAAGTTCATGGAGAGTTTGAAGGGCATAGAAATGAAGAAAGACGAATTTGAAGATAAGACCGATTCCGACATAGTCGATGCTCAGTGAAGGAAACACAGAGAAAGTCTCTCCGCAGAGACAATCGATGATTGTTATTTGAATAGGTGGGGGAAGATGTGTTTGAGCTAAAACAGAGGGAGGGATAGGTAATAAAGAATCAATATGACAAAAGGAATTAGATCATGTTACTAACATAAAGAAATACCTAGACCTATGTGGTAGCATTACAAATGGGTCGGATATTTGAGTTCAGCTAATATTCTAATGAAGATAATAATAGGTGGGTAGAAGAAAAGTTCTCTACAAGGGTTAAGAATAGGAGGTGGAGGAGAAGGGATGAAAGAGGCATGTGAGATACTGTGCAAGTAAAAGAGATTGCAGATCGGACACAAAGAGTCTCGATGATATGCCAATTTGTTCTTTAGGAGCAGAGTCCCCATTGAACAATGTGTAATCGAAAGTCATCATACAATAGTGAAAGAATATTTTTGAGTTTGAAAGGAGGAGACAGGTGAAGAAATAGGAGATGCAACGAAAGAGGTTGAACAAAAAGGGCAGATGGAGAAGAGCAGATGATGGGTTGATGATACCTTTGATGAGAAGGGGAAGGGAATGAAGGAGATGTTTGCTCTTCGAGATATCTTAACTTCTTGTGAGAAGGAGACACTTGGTCATCTTGGTACAATCCTCCCGAGCTCCTCCATACTCTTCACAGTTGTTAGCTTTGCAGTGACTGCAACCGTGATCTTCTCTTTTTGGGAATAATTCTCAAAATGAAAGTCTTCTTTGGTTCTTCCAGGACTTGCTTGTCTCTGCTCCCGACGAGATGCTTCCTCTTTGCTAGGCTCGGACTCAACTTCTCGACCTTGGCAAAGGTCTTCCCAAATCTTCCTTTTCTTCTGGGATGAGCAGGAACATCCACCAATTCCTCGCTTCACTAGTCTTCCTCTTGGGAGAGAGGGTTTCCTCGAACCTCAAGGGCTCAACTGCTTCAAGCAGAATCTTCGAATCTGAGAGTTGCGGCTCTGGAATTTGTATTGTCTGGCCACCACCTTTCGACGCTTTGAGCAATCTTTCATAAATGGGAATCTTCTGATTGCCGCTGGAAACCACTCGATTCTTCCTCCTTCCCGCTCAATAGCAAGCTTTTTCTTCTTCTACTACTTCTTCTTCTTGCTGTCTTCCTCCTCATCAAAGAAGAGGGATTCCTTCGATGTCCATCATAGCCAGATCTTCTTGTCTATGAACATCACTAGAACAAACAACTTGTTCCTAAATACCCATTATCAGAACATCCCATAAGGATAGGTCTGCATGTTGGTTCTCTTGACTGAGTCTCAAGGTACATGTAGATAAGGTCATTTGATGTCAACCTTGATTATGTGGATCAAGTGGTTCATAGCATATCCGTCCATCTTGGTCACACCTGTCTTGTGAGCCTTTCCTTGGCATCACGCACCCAACAACAATTTGGGCGGGAATGCACTTGACCACCATGTTGATGGGCTTAGGGTTCATTGGGTGTGAAGTTGGCTCGATTCTCGGACATTTTGTGACAAGTGCAGAGGCTAATGGGGAAGAGAAGGGTTCTATACCCCATTTCAGCCTTAAAGCTTTTGATTCCACAGTGCATTGGTGACAACCACAACGTTTCTCGGAATTTTGAACGAGCTTAGGGTGAACAAGCTCCTTGATATCGAAGAAAGGAGTCCACTTGGAGTACTCCAACTCTATATTGACATCCATTCCTAGATTCTTCATCTGTTGAAGATCAATAGTCTTCCCGGAATGATCTTTTCTATCTTAGTAAACTTAAGATTATATTTCTCAGGGATTTCTTTTGTAGAGAGACACTTGGATGATGTAATTTTTTGAGAGAAAACGATTCTAGGGTTTCGAGAGAAGAGGGTTTGAAAGATGAGAAGACAAATAGATTTTGGAATTGGAAGCGTAAAGGTTCAACCTTTCGATCTATTGTCTTTTATAGTCATAAAGGTAAGAGAGAGAAAATGACATTTTTAATTCAAAAAAATGGCATGATTTGTATGAGGAACTCGCAACGCTCACTTAAGACATAATAAAGATATATTTTGAGATATGTAAACCACCGTGCACATAATTAGCTTGAGATAAGGGAATGACATTAATTAAATAATAACCATTTCAACAAAACCGATGAGTTCTAGCATAGTGGACTCACAGAGTCGGACAGAAGTATAGACAGTGATAAAGCACAGAAAGTTAACATTCGGACATGTCATTCAATAATGCAATGCATGTTTAGATTATCTCTAATAAATTAAAACCTTATACGCTAGGGGTTTAGTGAAAATATCGACCATTGATTTTCGGTTTTAACAAACTTAATATCAAAGATGCCTTCTGAACATAATCCCTAATAAAATGATGTTTGATTTCAATATGCTTAGTCTTAAAATGCTGAATTGGATTTTTAGTTAAGCATATAGCACTGAATTATCACACCATACGGATATGTTATGTTCATAAATAGAGTAATCCTCAAGTTGATGTTTTACCCATAAGAGTTGAGAGCAAGAACTAGCAAGAGAGATGCATTCGCCCGGCGATGAGACAGGGCAATGGGTGTGTCCGCCTTTGCCCGACCATGAGACTAAACTTGCTCCAATGAAGTGACATCCTCCACCTGGTGATTTTTCTTTCTATTCTATCTCCAGAAGAAATCAAGATCACAATATCCCACTAATCTATATTCTTTTAATCTTAAATACAGCAAACCAAGATTAGTAGTTCCAAGCAAATATTTAAATATTCTTTTTAACAGCCTTAAGATGAGATTCTCTAGGATCGTTGGAATTCTAGCACACACATCTGACACTAAATTGAATGTCAGGTCTCCTTGAAGTTAAGTACAGTAGAAAGCCAATCATACCTCTGTAAACAGTTTGATCTACCTTTTTACCTTCATCATCTTTGCTTAGTTTTGCATTGGTTTGCATGGGGATTTTCATGAGCTTTGTATTTTCCATTTTGTATTTCTTGAGTATCTCCTTGGTATATTTTTGTTGATGAATGTAAATTCTATCACTTGTCCTTGATTTGTAATCAAGGAAGAACTTCAATTCTCCCCATCATGCTCATCTCAAATTCAGCTTGTATTAGATTTGAAAATTCTTTGCACAACTTTTGATTAGTTGCTCCAAAAATAATATCATCAACATATATTTGAACTATAATAAAGTCCTTTTTAGAGCATTTCTTGAACAGAGTAGTGTTTACTTGTCCTCTAGTAAAACCATTATGCGTGAGAAAAGAACCGAGTCTATCATACCATGCTCTAGGTGCTTGTTTCAAACCATATAATGCCTTTTTAAGTTTGAAAAACATGATCTCGGTTTATCAGTATCCTTAAAACCAGGGGGTTGTTTAACATACACTTCTTCTTCAATTATACCATTTAGAAAAGCACTTTTACATCCATTTGAAACGGGTTAATTGGGTGTTGTGCAACATATGACATTAAAATACGTATGACTTATATTCTAGCCACATGTGCAAAGGTTTCAATATAATCAATACCTTCTTGTTGGTTATAGCCTTGAGCCTACTAACCTTGCCTTGTTTCCGACAACTTTACCATCTTCATCCAATTTGTTTACCAAGACCCATCTTGTTCCAATAACCGACTTGTTTTTAGGCTTAGAGACAAGAGTCCAGGACATCATTTCTAGTGAACTGTTAAGTTCTTCTTGTATAGCAAGAATCCAGCTTTCATCCTCAAGAGCTTCTTCAATGCGTTTAGGCTCCAAATCCGAAATAAAGGCCGCATTGCTAGATTCTCTTAATGTGGATCTCGGTTCTTACTCCTTCAAAAGGATTTCCAATAATAAGATCCTTAGGGTGATGGGTGTTGAACTTCTAATCCCTTTTGAGATCATCATGATGATCTTGACTTGTCTGCCGACTCATCTCGTTGACTTTCGCCTGGGCCGACTTGTCTCGTTCCACTTGTCTCTCGACCTCAAGTACATGTTCTGTTTTGGTTAGATCGGGTTGTTGACTTTCTGGATTGTTTATATCAAGAGTTGCAAGATCAACTTCTAGATCGATAGTTTTTTACCCGCTCTTTAATTCATCATTGAATTTAACATGAACAGATTCTTCAATAATACAAGTTCTTGAATTGTAAACTCTAAAAGCCTTAGACATTTCGAATATCATACGAAAATACCTTTTATCTACCTTAGAATCAAATTTTCCAAGATTATCTCTGGTATTCCGAATAAAACATTCATATCCAAAAGCATGAAAATAAGATATGTTAGGGCTTTTTCCTTTCCACAATTCATAAGGAGTCCTTTTTAGAAAAATGGCTAAAAGTATTATGTTTTTGTACATAATAAGCGGTGTTTACGACTCGCCGGAATACTTAGGGAGATTATTTTCATTGAGCATAGATCTAGCCATCTCTTGCAGAGATCTGTTCTTTCTCTCAACCACTCCATTTCTTTGTGGAGTTCTAGGTGTAGAGAAATTGTGAGAGATTCCATTCTCTTCACGAACCTGTCTAAATCGCTCATTTTCAAATTCTCCCCTTGATCACTTCTAAGGGTAGAAATACAGAAACCCCTTCTCATTCCGTACTCTTTTTGCAGAATCGAGAAAGCCTTTAAAAGACTCATCTTTGTGTGTTAGGAAGAGTACCCATGTGTATCTAGAATAGTCATCAACTATGACAAATCCATATTTTCTTCCAGCCAGGCTGACAACACTAACTGGTCCAAACAGATCCATGTGTAACAACAGAAGAGGTCTAGAGGTTGATACTTGGTTTTTAGATTTGAAACTTGATTTTTTTCTGTTTACCTCTCGACATGCATCACACAAGACATCTTTCTTAAAACTAATATCGAGGTCCTCTCACAAGATTATTCCTTTTTAATTCAGAAATTAGTTTCATACTAGCATGTCCTAGTTTCTTATGCCATAACCATCTCTCATCATCTTTAGACACCTGACAAGTTACACTTTGATCTCAGGAGATCGACAGCTTCAATCTTATAAAGATTTTGTTGCCTTTTAACAAAAAGAGGGTTTTGCCACAACAGTCTTTAACTAATGCATACATCCTTGGTAAAGGAAACATCAAAACCACTATCAAATAATTGACTTATGCTAAGCAAATTATGTCTTAATCCTTTAACCATAAGAACATTAGTTATAGAGGGAAGAGGGGGTTTACCACCAATAGTACCAATTCCTATAACTTTCCCTTTCTGATTCCCTCCGAAGGCAACGTGTCCTCCTTTCTTAAGTTGGAGGTCTAAGAACATAGACCTTTCTCCTGTCATATGACGCGAGCAACCACTGTCTAGGTACCAGTAGTGGTGTTTTCTTTGTCCTATTGAGGACATCTGCAACAAAAATTATTTGATCTTTAGGTACCCATATTTTTCCGGGTCCTTTTTTGTTAGTTCTAGGAGTCTGTGAAGACTTCCTTCTCTTCTTATGGATACAACTAGACATAACATGTCCAGTTTTTCCATAGAAGTTGCAGACAGGTGTAGACTTGGTTACAGTTGACTTAACGTATACTGTAGAAGTTTTAGTTGATACTTTATGATGTGCCTGATGGACATATCCAATACTTTCTTTGTTAAGAGAGTGTCTCTGATAGCCAAGTAGCTTAGTCAGATTATCTCTACCATTAACAAATTTGGCAAGATCAGAAGTGAGCTCTTCCACTTTCTGTTGAAGTTTTTCAACTTCTTTAGATGGTGATGTTTCACTTGAGATCTTAGCTTCATTAGACTTTTGAGTCTTCACTCATTGTTCTCTTTAGCCGACTTCTCACACTCTCGAGATTTTGTTTATGCTCACTTGGTGAGCTTTACATACTCTCTCTTGACGGATTTGAAGGTCTTAGATAAGCGGTTGGATTCCCAAAGCATCTCCTCATAGGCATCAAGTAATTCCTCATAGTCGGGATGTACTCATCGTCCGCAGAGTCTAAGTCGGTGTTGACCATCAAACAGAGATTGGCTTCTTCCTCCTCTCTGTTTCTTCATCGGAAGATGTTGACTCGAGATCCTCCCAAGTAGCCATCACTCCTTTCTTCTTCTTCTTGAAGAATTTCTTAAAGGGACCTTCTTGAGTTTAGGACATTCACCTTGATGTGACCAGGCTTCTTAAACGCATAGCGGACAATTGGACTTTTTGTCTGCTGAAGTGGATTCTTTGAAGTTCTTGTCCTTGTTGAACCTTTCGAATGACTTATCCCTCTTGAACTTCTTTTTATGTAAAGAAGCTTTATCTTCCTGGTCGGGAGAGACAATTCTTCATCACTCTCAGAATCCTCATGTTCGACAGTGTCAAGATAATGGATGAGTCGCCCGCCTTTAGAGCCTTGGAGACTTTTGCTGACTTTTGATCAGCTTTGAGCAATTGACTTGCCCTTCTTTGGTGCAACTTCATCTCCAAGTTCTTGCTCATGAACAGTGAGTGTTCCAAGAAGTTCATCCATGGTCAAGCTAGTGAGATACTTGGCTTGAGAGATAGCAGTGACCAAAGGTCTCCACTATTTAGGTAGACTTCTCGAATTCTTCCAACCTTCTCGGGATTGGTATAGACTTTGCCAAGAGATTTTAAACTGTTGACTATAGTTTGAAATCTTCCTGTCATTTGAGCAACAGATTCTCCTTCCTCCATGACAAACAGTTCATACTTTCTGACAAGTATGGCAATATTTGACTCTTTGACTTTGGCTGGTCCTTCATGTGTGACAGCTAAAGTGTCCCATATTTCTTTGGCAGAGTCACAAGCACATACCTTCTCAAACTCCTCAGGACTGAGGCACATATGATGTTATATCAAGCTTTGTGGTTCAGCTCCCATTTTGTCTTTTCTACAGTAGTCCACTGAGCTTTTGGTTTGTCAGTGTTAACATCATTCTTGGGAATGAATGGACCATCTGTAATGACATCCCAAAGATAAGAGTTTGTAGATAGAATGAACCATTGAAATCTGTCTTTCCAATAGTTGTAGTTTTCTCCATTGAAGTAAGGAGATCCGGTTAGGGAAGCTCCTTGACCTCGGCGACTTCCACTTGAACTAGCTCCAGCAGTCATGTCTATTCTTTAGGACCTTTTACCTCTACACTATTAGATGCTTAACCCAGAGGCTGAGCTCTAATACCAACTGAAATAGACAACTATAAACACAAGAAGGGGGTTTGAATTGTGTTTATAATAATTTAAACAAAGTTGAAATCTTTTCGCATACAGAAGCTAGGTTTAGACGAGTGGAAAGATACAAGACAGACAGGTGACCTGTATGATGAAATTTTAGCAGTGACTTTGGCAAACACACCACTTGATAAACGTATAAGAAAACTAAAGCAACTAAAGAGGTTATAAGGAAAAAGAGATTGACACGATTATTTATCCCGGTTCACTCTTCAAAGCAAAGAACTACGTCCATTCCTTGGCAAGACCAAGATTTATCCACTATAACCGATCAGTTACATACTCTAAGTATTGTTTGCACACCTAGCCTCTTCGGGGCTCCAAGACAAGTATTCTTTGCACACCTAGCCTCTTCAGGCTCAAGACAAGTATTCTTTGCACACCTAGCCTCTTCGGGCTCACTCGGGGTTTGTTTGAGAGATTTGGTTTGTAATAAATACAACTTCATACAGACAGATCTTTCGCTAACACTTCGGAGAGTGGTTTAAATGTAAAGCTTAAGAAAATCTGCGTAATAACTTCAAATGATTGAAGAATATAGAATGAAAGAATGAAGATATTAATGCGCAAAGTAATGGCTCTTTAATGCTATGTGTATTCTCTATGCTTCATCTTCAATGACTTCGTATTTCTAGTCTTCAAGCATTTAGGATTCGTTAGAGACATTCCCTCAGATGTTGACTTCAAGCACAACTTCATTAAATGCAATAGAGACGTTCTGGGCAGCCATTAATGCAATAGGAACGTTGGTTGTACTCTAACATGAAGGGTCATGGCTTTATGATCGTGATACAACCATATCAGAGTTGTGCAGAGAGCTTTTTGTACTTTGTTGAGTACAATTCCCTTTTCGTGTAAGGACCAGCGGTACTAGGGAATAAAGCATGTTGGAAGAATTCTTTAACTAGTCTTTGGTTCTGATAACATAATCTGTTTTCTTGATTCTGGTTCTTGAAATAAGATTCTGATAATTCTTATAGAATTCACGTCCATAAAATAAGCGCGTCCATCTAGCCATTTAAGATTTTACATTCGGATGGGCTAGTAGATGAGCTCCATATGCTATGTCATTGGACGGAGCTTATCATTAAGGACTTAGCAAGTCCAAAGACTTGTGTGGACGAGTGCTTCTGTTACTTTATTGGACGAGTGCTTCTGTCACTTGAGTGGACGAGCGCTTCTGTCACTTTAGTGGACGAATGATTCTTACAGTTTTAATCTGCACACTAGATAGACAGGTTAGCAGCCAATATGAAGGTTAATTAAATCACTAACCAATGTTTAGTTCTCATCAAAACTTAGAGAAATTCACATCAGACATTTTAGAGACTTTACAGCTTTGTCATCACATCTGCTAGGTTATCTTTGGTATGAATCTTCTGCATATCCACACTTCCTTCTTCTACTACTTCTCGAACAAAGTGATATTGAACACATATGTGGTTTGTCCTAGAATGAAAGGCTGGATTTCTTGCAATGTGCAAGGCACTCTGACTATCACAATACACAGTAATTTGTTGCTGCTTGTGCCTGAATTCTTCCATTAACCTTTGTATCCAAATAGCTTCCTTGCAAGCTTGCGTAGAGCTGCCATGTACCAGCTTACGTAATAGACAAAGCTACAATGACAGAATTTGGATAACTAGCTTACCGCTCCTCCCGCAAGTGTGAACACATAGCCGAGTAGATTTTCTCTCATCAAGATCACCCGCAAAATCTGAGTCAACATAACCCCTAACACTGAATTCTCGATCCTCCAAAACATAATGCAACACCGAGGTTCCTTTCATGTATCTCGAGATCCTCTTGACAACATTCCAATACTCTCTACCAGGATCTGCCATAAATCGACTAACAGCTCCCACTGCCTGTGCAATGTCTGGCCTTGTACATATCATGGCATATATAAGGCTTCCCACCGCCGATGCATACGGTACTCAAGACATTTCCATCCTCTCCGCTTCACTGCTAGGGCTCATACCTGAGGATAATTTATAACTGACGGGAAGTGGGGTAGAGATGGGCTTACAATCTTGCATGTTGAAGCGCCACAATACCTTCCTTAGATAATTCTTTTGAGAAAGCCAAATCTTCCTACCTTTTCCATCTCGGTGAATTTGCATCCCTGAAATCTTGTTTGCGGGTCCCAAGTTCTTCATATCAAACTCCCTAGCCAACCGTGCCTTCAATTCTTGGACTCGATCTTTGTTGGGGCCTACCACAACATGTCATCCACATACAACAGCAAAATGATAAAGTCATTATTATCAAACCTCTTGTAGTACGTACAATGGTCTGAACTCGGTCTGTTGTGTTCAAGGATAATATTGAAGGAATCAAATCTCTTGTACCAACATCTGGGTGCCTGCTTTAGACCATACAGAGATTTAGTCAACCTGTAAACCAAGTTTTCTCTTCCTTGTTCTTTAAAGCCTTCCGGTTGGAGCATATAAATTTCTTCTTCAAGTTCTCCATGAAGAAAAGCAGTCTTTACATCCAACTGTTCAAGATGTAAATCAAATGTAGCACACATAGCCAACACTACTGACGATAGTTGTAAGTCCGAAAACCGGAGAAAATATCTCATTAAAGTTTATACCTTCTTTTCCGAGCATATCCTTTGACCACCAAGTCTTGCACGATATCATTCCACTTAATCATTGCCATCTCGTTTGATCTTATAGACCCATTTGTTCCCGATGGCTTTCCGACCCTTTGGAAGTTCAACAAGTTCCCATGTTTTGTTTCTATGTAAGGCTTCCATTTCCTCTTGCATTGCTGCCATCCACAGAGAAGTATTTGACCGCTTATAGCCTCATGAAAGGTTGATGGCTCCCCTTCTTTAGTTAGAAGACAATATGCATCGTGGCTTGCCATAACATAACTGAGTGCCATGATGGTGTTCTTGTTTGGCGTGACGATCACCGAACTTCGTGATGGTGCTTGTCATTTTTATACTCACTTTGCAGTTCATTTTCTGCGAAGATTACATCCCTGCTAACAACAACCTTGCGGGTAATGGCATCCCACAGGCGATACCCCTTCACATTGTCAGCATACCCCAAGATTATACATTTCCTGGATTTTGGATCCATTTTTGTTCTTTCTTGCGAGTTTTACATCATGTACACAGGACATCCAAACACATGTAGAGAAGAACAATCAATTGGTTTTCCTTTCCACATCTCCATTGGTGTCTTTAAACCAATCACTATTGATGGTGATTTATTTATCACAAAACAAAGGAAGTTTTAATCGCTTGGTCACTCCTTTGTTCTCAACATGACTCTTGTTCTATCTAGGAGAGTTCCCGCTTCATCCGTTCGCTACATCATTACTCGTTGAGGTGTATGTGCAACTGTGAATTGTCTTACAATACCCTCTTGTTTGCAAAATGTCGGAAAATCACCATCTATATATTCTCCCCCATTGTCTCGTCCTCAAGCACTTAATTCTTTTCCCAGTTTCAAGCTTTACTTGTGCTTTGAACTCCTTGAATACCGGAAACACATCTCGACTTCTTCTTGATTGGGTACACCCATAATCTTCTGGAATAGTCATCAATGAATGACACAAAATATTTTGCTATTCCCGGAGATATTTCATGTGATTCCCACACATAAGAATGGATCAAGTTCAGTATGTGTTTGCTTTTAGTAGTTACTCTAGCAAACTTCAATCTATGCACCTTACTCATCACACAGTGCTCACAGAACGGTAAATTCTCTGTCTTGAGCCCGGGCAGGAGATTGCATTCCACAAGGACTTTCAAGCCACGTTCCGACACATGGCCTAATCTGTGATGCCACAACATTGTTGTATCTTCTTGGCTCGCTGCTGCAACTGATGCATCTGTCTTTTGCAATGTATCTCCCAAAAGCATGTATAGATTACTTGTGATCTTCTTTGCTTTCATCATCAAAAGATTGCCTTTCACTACTTTCAAGATCCTATATTTAGTATGGATCTTACACCCGAGGTCATCCAATTGCCCAATGGACAATAAATTCTTCTCCAATCCCTTCATATGTCGTACCTATTGTATTTTGCGAATAAGTGCCATCATGCATCTTTAATTTGACAAAGACCAAATCCAGTGTTTCCTAAGGCATGATCATTTCCTATGAACACGGATCATTCCAAGATAGGCTCATAAGTGCAAAACCAATATCGATGTGGAGTCATGTGCCATGTCGCTCCGAATCCATATCCAGGCATCATTAAGTTGTTTTCCGCCTTTAGAACTTGTTGTTGCTTCGCTATATAGGATTTCTCCATCATCCGAGGTACTTGCAACACATCCTTGAGATGTTGCTTTCCTTGAAGCTTTCTCTCCATTCTTCTTGTTATGCCAACACTCCTTCTTCAAGTGCCCTCTTATGCCACAATTGTAGCATTTAAGATTCTTCCTTCTTCGAGATTTTGATCCACCACGATCTTGACTCCCATTGGAGCCATGTTCTGTTGATCTGCCTCTCGTCACCCTTAACGCCTCTGCTTGCTTTGAACTTTTTTACCTTTCTTCCTTACTTTTGTGCCTGGATTCTTCTTCAAGAATTGCATCGGTAACATCATCATAACGCAGAGAATCAACAACATTATTATTTGTGATGTTGATGATGAGTTGATCATATGAATCTGGTAAACTCTGAAGTAGAAGTTCTGCACGTTCATTTTCTTCTATTTTGAAATCTGACGCTGTGAGGTGAGCAAATAGCATATTTAGAGTGTTGATGTGATTCGTCACCGACGTGGATTCACTCATTCGAAGAGCGTAGAGCCTCCTCTTTAAGAATATTCTAGTGTGAAGAGATTCGACCTCGTAAAATTTAACAAGAGTATCCCAGGTCTCCTTTGCGGTCTTCTTTTCTGCAATACTTGACAATATCGAATCTACCATTGCTAGGTACAAATTGGCAACAACATTGTCATCCATCTCTTTCCACTTTTGATCGGTGGTATTCGAGGGTTTACCGTCAATTGCGTCTAGGCAATTATCCTTCCTCGAACCGCCATTATCTTCATTTTCCGGATGGAAAAATTACTCCCATTGAACTTCTCAATATCAAATTTTGCTGCCATGGTTTTACACCAAATTACTCCCACGAACAGCACTCGTGAACTGGAACAATGACCGTGATCCGTAAATAGTACACCGGTAAGTTCCCGGAAAGAGAGATGGGTCACTAATAGACACACTTAAATACCAAGTCCATCCTAGCCAGAAGTTTCCTAGACATGCACTTTCACACTATCACGCTTTATTTCCAAAGAATAAGAATAATTCTTTTTCGATGTGGAAGATCGACGACACCGCAACCACAGAGCATACTAAGAATTTTCTTATGAACCCTAAGCACCTTATAACTTTGCTGCAGCGGAATTGTGTCCACAAACCAATGGCTCACGATACCCTTGTTAGGTACCAGAGTGACGAAATAATATCACGCAGCTAAAATAAGAGATAAGAAAAGCGGGAACCGAACACACAATATTTACGTGGAAACCCCTCAACAAATAAGGGAAAAAACCACGGGCAAGATCGGAAGAATTTCACTATGTAGAAGAAATTACAAGACCTGTCTCTCTAAATACAAGGAGAGAACAATAATACCCTCTCTTGAACATAGGAGAATACACACTAGGAAAAACCTCACAGGAAAAACTATAATTTTTCCTCTCAATTTTTTCTCTCTAGCTCACTCTTGCCTCTCTTGGTTTTGGGACGCCATATTAGAACCCGTTAAGCCTCCTTATATAAGCTTAAGGGGGCTCTCAAATTTAAGTTCCGCCCGATGTGGGACTTTAACATCCTCCACCAATTGAATAGATCAAGAAAACGGTAGGAGCACTTTGCAATAGAAACTTAATATGCAACAACAATCTAAGGGTGCATACTCGGATGAAAACTAAAGAGGCTTGTTTGGTTTGTTTGTTGTTTTCTGTTTTCATTTTCTATTTTTCGAAGTAATTACGACAAAAATATTATCAAATTGCCATGTTGTTTTTATTCTGTCTTCTATCTTCAAGATTTGTATAGAAAACGTTGAGAACAACTTTTTGTTTGTTTTCATTGTTTCTTGTACAAATCTTTGGAAACAGGAATTAAAATGAAAACAAAGTAATAGTTTTGTAATTATTTTTGTTGTAATTAGTTTTGAATTTAGGAAATGAAAACAAGAAACTGGAACTAAACCAAACATACTCTAAGTTCTCACTCACAACCCGTTTGACAAACTACATCAAGTAAGAAGTATAAGACAATTAGTTCATAAGGATCGTCATTGTATAATTCATCAACATATGATGCTTCCCATATCGAATAAAAATGCAAACCGATTGCCTAAGACCAGTGGCGGAGGGAGATGGGGGACCTTTGGATGCCATGGCCCCCCTCAATTCTAAGTGAGTTATTATATATATATATATATATATATATATATATATATAAAAATTAGTAACATACTATTTTTTTTACAAAAATTACATACTATTAAATAATATGATTGGTGGTGTCATTTGCTATTAAAGTATCTATATATTCTTAATAAGGTGATGCTTCTTATGCTTTTAATTCATTTGTGTCATTTGATTCTATTTTTATCTGGTCTCATGAGAATCACTGATCGACAAGCTTTGTCAAGCTTTGCAATAAAAATCCCAAGATATTTTTTAACGTCATGTATTTGGTATCTAACACAAAATCATTGTTGCAGAATTTAAGAGATTGTAGTCAGAAAACTCTATTTGAGAAAATTCTTTTAAATATAACATTCAAGCTATTCAAATTCGTGATGAGTGTTTCTTTTTCAAATAATTTTTTATAAATAATTTTTTCTTTTTAGTAACTTAACCATGTTAAGTCAATACCTGCTCATAACAAAAAAAAAAAAGGTGTGTAATTTATAGCCAAACTTGGGGTTTGATGATATTTTAATAAATTTCGAAGTAGTTGAGTATAATTTAAACTTCATGTTATATTAAGATGATAATCATATATCAATTTTACTTCATATAGTTTGCCTTTATATGTTAGTTAATTTTTTCTTTTGTTATTTGATGTTATACATATTTGATCTTAGTCCCCCCTCATGTCAAAATTCTGGCTCCGCCCCTGCCTAAGATGTAGGAATAATGGCACAGAAACAATACCAACTAGTGTTTTTTTGCAATATGTGTATTAGGATGAAGGAAAAAAAATTCTTTAGCACACCTGTTTTCTCGGCCGCGTCTACCATGAAGTACCAAAATAGGTACTTCATGGTGAGGCACCAGTTTCCTTGTTTTTTTTAAAATATGTGTAAATGCCACTAATGCCCTTGTCTTCTTCTCCTCCTTCCACCTCTCACCACCGACCCCTCTGCCCTCTTCCACCACTGCCACTCGCTGCTTCTAGATCCGGCCACTGCCACTAGAAAACCGCCACCACTCACCATTCCCTTGTTGGCGCTCCTCAATCTGCCACCATATCACCCTTATCGCGCCGCTGCCGACCCCTCCACGGAAACCGCCCTCTCTCTCAATTCTCCTCCGTCCATCTTTTTCGCACCACTCCGTCCATTTTCTTCGCACCAGTCGCGATCCTATCTCCAGGTTCATGAATTTCATTGCCCATAAAGCATTCTGCTATTTCAGTTTCTGGATTGTTCTAAAAACTATGAAAGTTTGATTTTTTTACCGGGAATTAAGAGGAGCTTGAAATGGAGGAGGGGTCGACGATGATGGTAAGGGTGATGTCGATGGCGGATGAGAGCAGAGAGCAGCGAGACTAGAGGTGATGAGAGCAGGGAGAAGATATTAGAGAGGATCGACATATCCCGGGTTGCGAGGGGGGGGTGATGAGAGCGCTCAGTGAACCGCCACCATCTCGCGCCATACTCCGATACTCGATCTACTCGGAGATGGAGAAACCGTTTGGTGGTTGATTCTCCGCCGGATTTGTGCGGGGATGGGTCGGTGGGGGATTCCATCGATCTTTGGGAGGATGAGGTGGGGCTGGGATGGGGGTGAGAGGGTAGGGGTGGGAGGGGAGGGTCTGGTCGGAGAAGACAACCCATACACGGCTCGGTGGGGTGGCCCTTGATCTGGGTGGTTGTTGATCCTGGTTGGATAGGTGAGGAGAGGAAGAAGAAGGGCAAATGTGTCTTTTCACTTTTTTTCCCTACCTGGTTATCAAGTTTCAGGTTACTTTTTTTGTTTGGCGTTGATGATCTCTACCGTTAATTATTTAACTAATATTTCCAACAACGAAACCAATGCTTCATGGGTGAGGCACCTAACAAGGTACTTCACCCTAGAACTGGCCTGTTTTCTCTAAATTGGAATTATGACAAGGAAAGGTAATTAAAAAGGCTCAAGTTGCTTCTTGTCACTAAAAATGTTACACAAAGTCAATTACAAAGAGGGAATACATGAGTCTAGATGGGAAAAGGAAAAAAAGAAAAGAAAAGAAAAGAAAGAGTAGTTATAGACGTACACACAGTCACACCCATTACTATAGTGTTTGGATCCACGATGATACTATGGACATATCACGCTGACCGTAAAAGCTATAAATAGTAGCTTCAATTAAAACCACGGCAAACCCTTCCTGTCATGAAAACAAACATACGTTCGTAAAGGAAAAAAATCAGAAAAGTTGCTTAAGGTTCGAACCCCTGACCACTTGATTAAGATGCCCAAGTCCTTTACCACTTGGACCAACCACATGTTGGTATTTAGAAAAGTCTTTTAGTAAAAAATTAAACATTTTCCATCCTAATTAAACAAGGAAGCTATCAACATTTATACTCTAGCTAACTTTTAGTGGTGGAGTTTTTTTTTTTTTTAAGATAATAGTGGTGGAGTTAGAGCAGGTAAAAAACACCTATATAAAAGGTTGGAGGGTCATCTTTAGAAAAATAAATAGTAAATAATGTACCAACATGCTGTGACACAGTTGATAGATAACTTAACTCCTTAAGCATATGGTCAGGGGTTCAATTCATTGCTCATGCATATGGAAAAACATCTGTTGGGAGAGGTCAACCTCTTAAATGGATCTCAGTACCTCGAGGGATTAGTCTTTAGCTCTCGGTCGAAGGATACCCGGGTTCACCCAAATAAAATAGTAAACAATGTAACAAGAAAGTCATTCGATAATTATATAAAACAAAATAAAAAGGATTAAAAGAAACACACAAATTTAGTAAATTCTGTTTTCATCACTTTCTTGACTTTAAAAACATACTTGGGATGACTTTTTATAAGCCAAACATTAGAATAAGAAATTATCTACTTAGTAAGGAAACAAATTATTCAGATAAGAAAATTAAGTTGAAAATTTAATAATGAAGTAAACATATTGAACTAAAAAAAGTAGTAAAATTCATAGATCATAGTAAAGTGAAATTATTTAACTAAGAAAAATAAGCTATAAACTTAAAATAGATGATAATAATAATGATGATGATGATGTTGTGAAGATAGCCAATGTGAGACGTATCAATTGAAGGTATACCTCCTCTCGAGAGGGTTAGAACTTAGCAAGACTAAGATTCTCTAATCAAAAAGTTGAGGACTTTAACAATCTAGATCATTGATTAATTGATTAGGAAAAAAAATAAAAATAGATAAACCAATGAATTTTTTTCAGGTGAATAACAGTTTAGGTGAATTGGGTCTCGGGGGCTCACCAGGATCAGGGTAGACCTCACGGATCAAATAACGCTTACAGAGGTACTTAATTATCCACCAACAAACTCCTCACATCGACAGTAGGTTTCAAACTCACGATCTTGTGAGCTATTAGTTATATTCTTACCAACTGGATCGACCAACTTTCGTTGGCTAACCAATGATGGAAAACATATAAAATTCTTCTTCCACAAAATTTCAAAGAACCCTAGAATTTGCCATTAGAACTTAGGGGAGGGGCAGCGCAACTCCTTTCCCCGCGACTATTTTTCCTATCAAAGAAGAGTGAAATTCAAAACAAGTAGATAATATATAGATAAATGAAAGTGAAAAAATTGTGGGTAATAATAGTTTTTATAAGTGAAAGTTGGTTGGTAAAAAAAAGATAGAGACAAAACTGAATAAAGGATTTGTTTTTGCAATAAAGGAAGTTAACTAGGCATGAAGTCAAGAAAGTAAGAGAGTATGTGATTTTTTATTAGTCATAGTAATTATTATAAAGCTAAAGTAATATTTTGATCCTACATGTGATATGAATTTTCGATTTGGTCCATATACATAAAAAATTATTAAAATGATCCCTATACGTACAAAAAGTCTCCATTTGGTCCCTATACATTACTCGTTTAGTCCCTATAAGAGCAAAAAATTATTAAATCAGTCCCTAAAATTTTGTACGTCAAGGACCAAATATGGACTTTTTATACGTATAGGGACAATTTTAATAATTTTTTTATATATAGGACAAAATCGAGAATTCATGTCACATATATAGACCAAAGTATTACTTTAACCTTCTTATAAATAATCTTATGTATAAATTATCATTTACCACTAAAACTGTATATTAACGTCTTAAAATTATATCCCGTCAAAAAAAAAAAAAAGACTTCTTCAAATTATAGGAAACTTAATTAAGTATAATATTTTCTTTTATTAAAGAAAAAAGCATCACCTTTGAACCTGCACTATACCTTCGGTTGCAATAATCTATCTGTACAAAAGCAAGTTTGTTTATCGAGAACGAGTGGTCGTTATTATATTTATAAACACTAACGTAGTAAGCGTTGGCAATTAATTCCTAGTTTCTACATGCCTACATGTGAAGCACAAACAATTTACAAGAAGAAATGTTTTTTTGTTAAAATGTATTAGAATTTTCAATTTTAATGTTTTGTGGCGTCGCTGTTTATTTATTATTTTATGTTATTACGAGAAGAAACTTGATAATCGTTTCATTGATTGAATTGAGTGATACAAATGGAGTGTTTATATAGAAACACTTGATAGCTCTAAACTAATACTCTAACTAATAAAACTAATTTTCTAACAAATTCTGTTTACACATGGTTTACACATTTAACACGTCCCTCCCTCTAGTTGGAGAATGTATACTAAGAACTCTCAACTTGAAATACGGGTATTGAGTTTTTCTCACTGATTTTGGAACATGATCTCCCGTGCTTCTTTCTTGCACCCTTATTGGGGATGAGACCTGGTAGTCTTGTTGTGGATATGGTAATTATTGTTGCCAGTGATTTAAGATGATGCTATGTGATGGTGCTTGGGTGGGAATGCTGCCATCTATGACGAATGATTCTGGAATTGCTGCAACTCATATTAGGCCAGCAATGTTTCCATTTTTTATTTTATTTTAAACAATTCTTGAAAATGCATATCTTCTTGCCCATCTTTGGAAGGACTCTAATCACTTCTTCTGTTGTATGGTTGTCTCCAAACCTTCTTCTTACGACCTTTTATATCTTTTCTTGTAAGATCGATCCCTTTTTCTTCTTAAACTCTCCTCTGAACTAGAGGACGTTGATGTGTCCACACTTCTTGAATCATGGTCAGAGCTTGTGAGTTGTGACTCCAAGTTTGCTTGTACGTGTTGAGTGTTGACAATGAACGACACACGAAAACCTACAAGAATTCCTTTTATAGTTTTACTTCAGTGGATAACAAAGCCTCCACTTGTGCCTTCATCCTCAACAACTTTCGCTTTTGTGCACCATGCCTGTGTGTTTCTTTTACTCCCAAACAGGGCAAGTCAATGATATCTCAGAAAGATCAAAGCAAATCTTCCACTTCTCACTACTACATATTAGACTTTAGATAAAGATTTCAGTATGCCTTTTAATAGCGTTTGAATCGCTATCTATGCTACCGCTTATTAAAACTCGTTAGCAAAGATAGCATTTAGGAAGCGCTATTAATAGGTGATTTTAGATAGCGTTTGCAGACACGAAAACGCTATCTAAAGTCTGACTTTAGATAGCGTTTGTTAATAACAAACGCTATCTATCCCCTTTTTTTTTTTAATTTTTACATATTTCTTAACTTTTACATCCATTCCTGCATATTGAACTACACCAAAAAAACCACAATTGTTGCAGTCAATACAAATGTTCCCTTGCCAATCAAATATTTCTTACAGGGAAACATATTCAAAAAGCTTATATCTTCATTTGTAATTATTACATAGAGACATAAAAGAGATATGTAATCCATTTCATTAGTTGAACATTATGAGTATATATGCCACGACACGTCACTAATACATCATAAACCCAGAGTCACATAAAAATATGATAAGTATTAAAAAACATAACTGTTATATAGTATAAATATTTTTTGATATAAGAGCAAGACCATTATCATATTTTGATCTAAGGGCAGCAATAGCACACCACATCCAAGAAACACTCGCAGGTCTCAAAGCGTGACGACAGCAACACAAGGCGAACAAGCTGCAGCAAATCCCAATGAAAATCCTCCCCACTCAACAAATAACAGCAAAAAATAAAATAAAAATTGATATATGATTCATCACATAAAGAAATATGGCAAATTATCATAAATTTAATGTCGACAACAAAGAGAACAAAATGATGAGAATTAAATCCTTTTTGTTAGAACCCAATTGGTAATTAGTGGCAGCAGCAATAATACAAGTTTGTAACCAAAAGTAGTTAACAACAACAAAAGCTACAACGATAACTAACTATACATACCAAGCATAAAGGCAACCTTTTTCTTCACGGCGTCTGCGAACACAAAAGCTTCCAATCAAGCTATTGTTTTTCACATCACTTGCAACCACAAAAAAAACAGCAGGGGGCAATAATCAAATACCCTTAGGAAATACACTTGTAACATGCATTACTTTGTGATCAACAACATTATTCGCATACCAATGAGTATTACTGTGATCAATTTGACATAATCAAACGAACTTTTCAACAATATAGCGACACCAATCTTCCTTGACTTCAGATAGTTGAGCAGTGGAGTATGTGGAGCATTTAAAGTCAGGGAAGTACTGCGACATAAAAATTAAATAAATCAAGTTACAATTGCTAAAACATTTGAACAGTCACAATTAAAAGCTAAGTAAACAACATACCGCCATTGGTATTTTAACTTGGTTCTGCAAGATAGTTTCCTTCATGAAACGCATGACATAGTACCCATAATCTGTACTGTTGGGTTGTCTTGGGCACTATAAAAAATAAAATAGTAAATCAATATAGTTTTTTTTTATCTAATTGCACATTAAGTTTTTGCAAATGTACCTCTATCTGAATCCATTTAATGTTGGTTGCCTTTAAACGCGGCACCTTAGCTCCGATATTTGCACGATAAACTTGCAAAGCACTAATCACAAAATCAAACAGACTTCATTAAGAAACATATTTTCAATCATCACAAACACATGCATGCTTTTTTTTATTTTGAACCACAACAGCCACAACCCAGTATATGTCAATTCAACACATGTTCTAATGTCAAAAATCAAAAGCACATTAGGACCATGACAACTTGCAACATGTATCTATCATGGAAGTCATTCGATTTAATCATAGAAAATCATAAATATAAAAGCATGCTTACTTATCGAACAGATTCTTTAATTCAGGCGACCCCTAGGATCAACATTCAAGGGATCCAGATAGTAAATAATCTCTTCAACAATATTTATCGCAAGCACAACACCCAATGATTCCTACAAAAATGTTGAGATAACAAATCCTAAGCACCTCAACTTTTATGTAATTCATTATTGTGAATTAAGTCATATAGGATAAGTGACTCACCCAACATTGCACGATGCTAGAAACAAGGGCTGATATTCTCTTTCTGTAGTTGCAAAGCGGTCAGCTATATACGTTGTCTGTGAATCCCTCCCGAAGAAGCCGTATGTATCTGTTTGGTGTGGGGACAAGAACAGAAACCTCCTCGTTCTTTCCTTTGGAAGCAACAATTCTTCATACAAATACCTTCAATTAAAATATAAAAATGGATTACACCAATGACATCAATATTTAAATGGAACGACTAAAAAAATATTGTACACTTTAAGCCTGATTTAGTACCTGATATATACGGAAATAACGGAGGCAGATACCCATTCATGATTTACAACTTCTCTGATATTTTCAGTATTGATCATCTCAATGAAATGCTGACCAAAAATATTTTGTTCCATCTCTATGTCCAATTGGTCATCATTTTTCATATTCTTTCGTTCATGTATTTTAAGAAAATTCAAATATTCCAGAGAAATTGTAGTTGAACCAGCTGTAGGAGGGTTGGCCTCAGAGTTGCCTCCTTTATTTTCTGGGGTTGTAATTGACTCCTTTGTATATCCAGACACTCTGCCATTGCCTTTAGATTTTGCAAGTGCCTGGAAATTTTGCATTTCAATATGCCAGTTAGTGATCAACTAATGTAATGCATATATGCCGTATATGAAATGGTGGAAAAATGCAATTACATACCATATTAATTACAACCACGAGATCAATTGGCCATGCCACATAAGTACCTATTGCATCTCTTACTGTCATTACATCTGCACGATTGATGCGTGAATTTTAAGATATAAATATAGGCAAGTGCACCTCGTCGCAAACAAGTAATAAAACGGTGAGACCGGTTATCGTATCCACAGGGATTGGTTGTCAATTACCAATTCGCAAATTCAACAACTATTCAGACTTAACTAAAGTGTGAGGGATTAAAACAGAAACTAAAGAAACAAAATATTTTTGTCTTTTTGGAATTTTCTCAAACACTTGGTATGCAAACAGGGATGTGGCTAGAATTGTCAGGGTTAGACTACACTAATCCTCCCTTAGTTGCAATGAAATGGCTTCTAACACAAGTCCTAATTCAATTATGTCAATCAAGCCTTTTCTAAAATACTCAAGCCTAATGTCTTAGGTGCATTGAGCCTAAAACCCCAAATTAAACCCTAATGTCTTAGGTGGAATAACTTGAGATTTTGCATTAAGTTAAGACTTATAAGATTGCAAGCAGCCAACACCTATGTCTAGATTCTTGACCTACTTGGCATATGATTCATGAGCATGCCTTAATACCAACCTTCCAGTCATCTATCAAAGCAACAAATCATTCCTATGGGTAGCTAATCCAAGGAAAGCATTAAACACAGAATCACATACTCATAACGAAATAGAAACTTGTATTAAAATACCAAATCAATTACAACAAGTTCAGAAAAGTTACATCTAACCCCAACAATGGGGATTTAACTACTCGTGATAAGGAAATACAAAAAGGAAAAAGAGAAGGGATGAAGAACACTCATAGACAAGCTTCCTCCAATCTTCTCTCCATCCAAGAGCAGAGAAAACGCCCCCCTTTTGGGTAGAAACCCTCTCCGACCACCAGCCTCACCGCCTCCCAAGGTCTGATTATTTTAGGTTAGAAGTTAGTCCCTTTTTCTGTCACTGCCGGTCTGTTATTTATAGGTCCGTCGCCCGTCACGGCCGTGATGGCCATCACGGCCAGGCCGTGACGCGCTCCGTCCAAGGCGTGTCTTCAAGTTTTTAACTCTCGCGAGGCGAGAGAAGTATTCGCGACGCGAGCCCTCATTTTCTCGGTTGGTCACGGCCAGTGATGTCTCATCACGGCTAGGCCGTGACAGCTCTCGACTTTTGCCTTCTTCTCTCGCTTGATCACGGCCTAGTGATGGTCATCACGGCCAGGCCGTGATAGGCTCTGTTTGGCTATATTCTTCGCTTTTCTAGCTCTTTTTCATCCAAGCTCCACCAAGACTGATTTCCGGGCATTTTTCCACTAAATCCCCGCAAAACAACACAGAAAAACCACCTCATCCATTCCAAAGGAAAAATTATACAAAATCAACACTAAATTGGCCTAACTATATGCAAATGCATGCAGAAATGTACATGAAAAGTGATGTGAAATCACACTCATCAAATCACCCCAAGCTTAAGACTTTGCTTGTCCTCAAGCAAAAACTAAGGCCAGAAGAGATAAACAGTCAAAGCATGGATAGTGAACCAAGAACCCGAGTAAAATGATCCAAGCAATAGGCAATTCAAACAATTCAGCAAGAGACAATCAATTCAAGTCCAATTAGGGGCTTAAGTTCCCTAGACTCACATTCTCACTGATTCGGGCACTCTTGCTCACTTGAAGCTCACCCCAAGCTTGTTTACTTGCTTGGCTCTCTTTCTTGCCTCACTCACTCAAGTGTTCAAGTATATATAACAATTCGCTCCATTTTCCTCAAGGAATGATTCCTACCATATGCTTGACTATCAACCAAATCTCCACTTTATTTATGAAAAACACTTAAGAATCAAGAGGTCTTTATTTGGTTGTAACGTGGCCATGGGATTAATCTTTAGGTGGGGATAACAAGAAAGGGATATCTCAAAAGGCTAAACCAAGTATCAAACATTTCAACACAAGAAACCTTCTAAAATACCTTCTTGGTTTTCAATACATTTTTCCACCCTTCTTTTCTTTCTTTTTCTTTTTATTATTTTTCACTTCTTTTTGTCATCCCCTTCTCTACTTTATTATTCTCTTTCTTTTTTTTTTCTTTTCTTTTTTTTTTTTTGGAGAAGAGGAAATTTTTCAAATCAAGATTTTTTTTTTTTTTTCTGATTCTTATCCCAAACTCTCAACTACCTTTTCCACCCTTTTTGTGATACTTTAGAAGGTCCCTTATCAAGTATATGTATCAAAATTTTTCAGGGAACCAAGAAAAGCATTTTAATCATTCAGGCTCAAAATTGGGCAACTAAGGGTAGCATTTACACATTCAAAGCTCAGAAGGCCAGAAAAATACCTATTGCCTCAATCATTTTCAAAAATGTTTCCAAAAATTTTCTAAGCTTCAAAATGGTTTTAAGTCAAGTTCTAGAGAAAACAAACCAAGAGGAATAACACTCTACACAAAGAATGGGGGCAGATTTAGTGAGTACCCCCTAATGGCTCAAAAGCTCACATTTATCAGTTCAAAAACCAGTGAGAAACACAAGTCTAAAGAAACATATGCTAATCATCAACTATCCAAAATCATCTCAAGCATATTCATTTGCAGCCATATCACAAGAATAAACAGAATTGGGTTCAAAAATCCACTATCACAATTTAATTGGCACTTAGTTCTCACAATCATAAGCTCAATCAAAGCAAGGGCAATCAATTCATGTGATCATGCAAGACTAAACCTATATGAATGCAACATTTACAATGCAAGATATGAACATATGCAAAATACCCCTACCCCAAGCTTAAAGATTTACATTGTCCCCAATGTAAACAATCAAGTTGGAGAGGGGAAAGGAAAATAAAAATAAAAAAATAAAATAAAGCAGAAAATTGGAACGGCTTACCGAGGCGGTAACGGGTGTTGGCTCACATGCTTTTTGGCTTTGTTTCTCCCTGCTCTTTTTCTTCTTCCTTTATTCAAAATCTGAAGACACTTAACAAAATTATTAACAAACCTCTTGAGCTTCTCAAATTATTCAAGAGGTTAAAGCAAAAACAAAATTAACTAAAGAGAATGGTTAAGAAAAGTTGGGTTGCCTCCCAATAAGCGCTTCTTTAACGTCACTAGCTTGACTCATCAAGAAGCATCCACCTGGATCCCATAACCTGTGGTATAAGGACCAAGGAATGCTAACCATGTGAGATCCTTCACCTGGATCCCACGATTTGCAGCAAAAATGTGGAATTGAGCACTCGAAATTCATGCCGACTTCTTCAAATGGGAAGCGCTTTTCAATTCCACTCGGGTCAAAGATGATCCCTTTATCCATAAAATCTTCCCAATAAAAATGGGGTTCAACCTCGGGTAGAGGCATGAACTCCATTGTTGATCGCTTTAAAATATGAGGTGGCAAACAAATCGAGAGGATCATTGGTGCTTTGCTCGCCTTCGACAATCTTCACTCTCAGCATCGCCAAATCCATCACCTTCCAAATATGCAGAAATCTCCGCACAAACCACACAAGTGTTTCTCGCATCACATTCCACACATGCATTGGAACTAATAGCATCATCTAATTCCAAAAGTTTTTCATCATCCCCAAGCATGGTGAAATAGATGTCCTCCAATTGCCTCTTCCTTTCAGGCTCTTTAGTCAAGGGTTCAATGGGGGGTGGTGCACCTATGTTCTCCAAAACAGGGTCTTCACTTCTTGACTCGGTTGCTCCCACTTCTTCTTCTTCCTCCTCATCCATCATTGCATCATCTTCATCATCATCCATCAAGTCCTCATTTGGCATTTTGGATAGTAGGTTAGAGAGTTCCTCAATACGTACCCCGAGACTTCGAATGGCATCTTCTTGATTCTTTAATTCTTCCATTGTTGTTGCCATGAAGTTCTCCAAAACGGCCTCTAAGTGAGATTGACTATCCGGGATAGGTTGCTCAACCTCGATCGGGAATGCGGATTTGAAGTTCTCCCAAGCAACTTCCAATGGGGATGGCTCATCATACCAAGGTGTGGAAGATTCCCAATGTTCCCCTTCATCCATCAAAGTATTGTTTGGAGGGTTCCCCCACCATGGAGTGGAAGTGTTGGGAAATTGATTTCCCATTCGGAACAACCTACCATTGGTGGAGGAGAGACAGTTTGCCCTTGATGCTCATTACTCACTTGTTGGATGTTTACGGCTAATTGCAAGATATCTACCCGCAAATTTGCAACTCAGATATCTCACTTTCTGCATCAGATGGTTGATACCAATTGTAGTCCATGATCCTGTCTAATCAATTTTTTCACCTCACAAACAATTAAGCCCAAGATCAAAGAAACACAAAAACAAATATATACAAAACTAACAAAAGAAAGATATCAAATATATACAGAAAAATAAAATAAAAAATGTCTAAACTAGTTGTCTCATTTGTTACTAATGATATTGACAAAACCAATCCCCGGCAACGGCGCCAAAAACTTGATGCGTGAATTTTAAGATATAAATATAGGCAAGTGCACCTCGTCGCAAACAAGTAATAAAACGGTGAGACCGGTTATCGTATCCACAGGGATTGGTTGTCAATTACCATTCGCAAATTCAACAACTATTCAGACTTAACTAAAGTGTGAGGGATTAAAACAGAAACTAAAGAAACAAAATATTTTTGTCTTTTTGGAATTTTCTCAAACACTTGGTATGCAAACAGGGATGTGGCTAGAATTGTCAGGGTTAGACTACACTAATCCTCCCTTAGTTGCAATGAAATGGCTTCTAACACAAGTCCTAATTCAATTATGTCAATCAAGCCTTTTCTAAAATACTCAAGCCTAATGTCTTAGGTGCATTGAGCCTAAAACCCCAAATTAAACCCTAATGTCTTAGGTGAAATAACTTGAGATTTTGCATTAAGTTAAGACTTATAAGATTGCAAGCAGCCAACACCTATGTCTAGATTCTTGACCTACTTGGCATATGATTCATGAGCATGCCTTAATACCAACCTTCCAGTCATCTATCAAAGCAACAAATCATTCCTATGGGTAGCTAATCCAAGGAAAGCATTAAACATAGAATCACATACTCATAACGAAATAGAAACTTGTATTAAAATACCAAATCAATTACAACAAGTTCAGAAAAGTTACATCTAACCCCAACAATGGGGATTTAACTACTCGTGATAAGGAAATACAAAAAGGAAAAAGAGAAGGGATGAAGAACACTCATAGACAAGCTTCCTCCAATCTTCTCTCCATCCAAGAGCAGAGAAAACGCCCCCCTTTTGGGTAGAAACCCTCTCCAGCCACCAGCCTCACCACCGCCTCCCAGGTCAGATTATTTTAGGTTAGAAGTTAGTCCCTTTTTCTGTCTGCGGTCTTGTTATTTATAGGTCATCGCCCGTCACCGCCGTGAGGGCACTCACGGCCAGGCCGTGACGCTTTCTGTCCAAGGCGTGTCTTCAATTTTTTAACTCTCGCGAGGCGATAGAAGTATTCGCGACGAGAGCCCTAATTTTCTTGTTGTTCAAGGCATTGATGTCTCCATCACGGCTAGGCCGTGACAGCTCTCTCGACTTTTGCCTTCTTCTCTGCTTGATCACGGCCGTGATGGTCATCACGGCCAGGCCGTGATAGGCTCTGTTTGGCTATATTCTTCGCTTTTCTAGCTCTTTTTCATCCAAGCTCCACCAAGGCTGATTTCTGGGCATTTTTCCACTAAATCCTGCAAAACAACACAAAAACCACCTCATCCATTCCAAAGGAAAAATTATACAAAATCAACACTAAATTGGCCTAACTATATGCAAATGCATGCAGAAATGTACATGAAAAGTGATGTGAAATCACACTCATCAACGATCGATAGGTACCGGCAATGGCGCATCCCCCTCAGTTGCAACATCAACTCCAACTTTCACATGGTTAAGGGGTACTGGTCCAGTGTGCAGTGTAACACCCGGCTCATTGTATACTTTACCCATAACAACCATACGATAGTTTGGGGTTGATAAATATAGCTGACATGAGTTGACGCCCTAATCCAATGATAGATGAATAAGCTGTGAATTAAGGCATCCAATTGAATGTATTTAACTGCGAATGCAATACTAGTAAAAAAAAAGGCATGCATTACCTCTGGAAGCCTGATGGCAGATGGTAGAGTGCAACTATCTTTGACACTTGCTTGGGCTGTGAAATTAGCCTGCCTCTCCTCATCCTCCTTTTTTTATCAGCTTTTCTTCCAAAATGTTCAATCTTTCAGAGAGTTGAGACACCAATGTCTCCCACCTTTTCGTTTCAGAGTTATGTTTTGCACGACCTTCAGGTGGGAAGTAGTCTTTTTGAGAGACGCCAAAACCCACACCCCTAACATGACCAGGGTTCTCTGGCACACCTAGGGCTTTAGCAAGAATATCCTGGCGACCAAAATCTTGTATCTCTCCTCATCTGCAGATCGTGTGACAGTTCCTCCTGACACATAGTTATTGGTGAAATGCAAATGTTAAAATGATTATATATTATCATAAGAAAATAACAAATGAAAATGTAAACGTTAGTCTACTAACACATTTATTCCACACGGTCTGCGTATTTTTGTTGTCAATTACACCCGCCTTGTTCTCGCGGGCTTTCCTCCACACAATATGGCGTTTAATTTTCTTAACTTCTGGCCCCGCCTCTTGCATCTGTATATTGAGATAATATATATTAACCAAACAGTTTAAAAGTCATATTTACCACACATGCAGTTAAATATATATATATATATATATATATATATATATATATATATATATATATATATATATATACATACCAATTCATCCTCAATGTCGCATACCCCTTACGTGATGCTTTGTAAGGGCATGCAGGATCTAACATCCTGTTGCGATTTTCATTGCTTAATTTCTATTGAGACACATATAAGTAATATTAATACATGGTTAATGTCATATGTACGTATTGCTATAAAATTATAAGGACTAACGTGATATTAAACATACCAGAATTGAGCATCTCCTCGTGCGTATTTCTATAAAATCTATCCACTCATCCCTTGATATGTGTGGATATTGTGATGGAGGTTCCTCTATGATACTCCCGTTGGCATCTCTTAAAAATTTTTTGGTCAATCTAGTTCTGAATGCCCTATGTAGGTTACCAGACTTCCGAAGTACAAATTTTTTCCGAGATTCATCAACATTAAAAGACATCCGCAAAACAATATAAACAATGTGTCAAAGTAAGTATGTTTACATAGTTTACAATATAATTCATAAATTTTAACAATTACCCGTACATCAGCCCATATGCTCTCTTTGAAACCATCCAAAGCTTCATCCTTCCAATTAGAACAAATAATTGGGACCGTTTGTCGAACAACGGCCCCAATGTAACTCTTCAATATTTTACCATTAGCACGAATTGGTTGGTCCAAATAATTCCATTCAACCTAATAAAAATAATAAAGTAATTAAATCTAGATATCAAACAACATTATGAAATCCTTAGATTAGTAAGTAAATTACATCAAATTTTTGTCCTTTACTCCTAGCGCGGATGACCGCCTTCATAACTGTTGGCCCACGTCTCGTCGCTTTGGCATCGCTAGAATTACTTGAAGATGCCATTTACCTACAAAAATATTAGATACAAGTAAAACATCAATGGACATTAATATAACATTAATTGATGCAAAATATAAAACAACAATGAATAACAAAATCAACACTAGCATTACCGGAAGATGCTAACTATAATATAAAAGGATCAGAAAGTTCATTGAAACACAAACACTACATACATGTTTAAGTCAACATTTTTCTTTTCTTGATTGGATTGAGATTTGTTTGTCCTTTATTAGTACGAAATGGTGGATTGACCAAAAGTCCCTCATCATGATCATCTCTCATATACATACCATCATCCCTAGTTGGATCAATCTCAAGTGATTGTAATGTCCCGACGAAAGGATCATCTTCAATATCAACATCTCCATGGTCTTGATCATCAATCTTAGTAATTATTTTGTTAGTCAAAAGAACAATGGACCTTTTCATATCAGCTGGATCAGTGACATAGAACACTTGTTGAGCTTGAGATGCTAATATAAAAGGCTCATCTTTATACCCCACCCTATTAAGATCCACCTGCATGAACCCTGACTCATCAATATGAACACCGTTATTATTGTCAACCCACTTACAACCAAACACACCAACCTTAAACTTTGTGTAATCCAACTCCCATATGCGTTCAATGACGCTGAAGTATGACATATTTGCATATATCGGGTTTCTGTCTTTGGCACTTGAGATATGCATCGACTGAGCTACAAGAGTCACACCACTGTTTTGCATTGTACTCCGACCATCTTGTTCTTTTGTATAGAATGTGTACCCATTAATTTGATAACCGTGGTAAGAGAAGACATGCAAACTTGGACCTTTGGCTAACCATCTCAATCTATTTGAAACTGAAGTAGCATTTTCAGTCAACTCGCATAAATGTGATCTCTTAGCCACGTTATAAAACAACGATTGTGTTCTCTAGTTAGCCAATTTTGATTCTTATTTGGATACAAACTCTTAAGCATGTCCTTGTGTTTTTCAACATATGGCTCAACCTCATCGGCATTGTGCAGAACATATAAGTGTGCTTGCTCCCATTCTGTCCTTGATATAGTCACTATTTCATTTCCAGTAATTCCTTGCCCCATCATTCTCCATGTGTGACGAGACTTTGGCAGCCCTATAGAATCAGCATTGGATAGGTATTGCATGTGCAGAATTCATGACTTCTTCGACAATATACCGTTCAATAATACAACCTTCTGGTCGTGATCGGTTTTTCACATACCCTTTTAATATCTTCATATAACGCTCAATCGGGTACATCCATCTCATATAAGCTGGCCCACACAGTTGTGTCTCTCTAACAAGGTGAATGGTTAGATGAACCATTATGTCAAAGAATGAAGGTGGAAAGTACATCTCAAGCTCGCATAAAGTCACAACAATTTCTCTTTGCAATGATGGCAACTTCCCAGGGTCAATCACTTTGCTGCAAATTGCCTTGAAGAAGAAACAGAGTTTAGTTAAGGCCTCCCGCACTTTGTTAGGTAAAATAGACCGTATACCAATGGGTATCAACTGCTCCATGAGAACATGACAATCGTGGGACTTTAGACCTTTTAACTTGAGATCTTTCATCGATATGAGGTTCCTAATGTTTGAAGAGTACCCTTCCGGAACCTTAACTCCTTCAAGAAACTTACAAAAAACAGTTTTTTCTTTTCTAGATAGAGTGTAAGCAGCCGGAGGAAGATATGTACTTTTACCCTTCTTCGTCGGTCCCAATTCTCTTCTTATTCCCATACTAACCAAGTCCAAGCTTGCATTGATGCCATCTTTAGTCTTCCCTGGCACATTGAGTAACGTACCAATGACACTATCACATATATTTTTTTCAACGTGCATCACATCGAGGAAATGTCTTACATATAATGATTTCCAATATGGCAACTCAAAGAAAATCAACCTTTTCTTCCACCCTCTTGTGACAATATCTCTCGCAAAAGGTTTAACGAATTGGATATTCAAATCCTTTACCTTTTCAAAAAGTTGATCACCCGTCAACGGTGAAGGAGCTCTACCTTCTTCCGAGTTCCCATTGAACGCCTTTCTCCACCACCGGTAATGATGACTTGGATGCAAAAATCTACGATGCCCAAGAAAGACATTCTTCTTACAATGTTCTAACCGCATCCAATCCGTACCCTCTTCACATATAGGGCATGCACACTGACCCTTGATGCTATATCCTGACAGATTACTGTAGGCTGGAAAATCATTAATTGTGCCAAACAACATAGCTCTCAAATTGAAACTTTCTTCCTTATACCCATCATACACCTCCACACCTGTCTCCCACAGTTGTTTCAAGTCTTCAATCAAAGGAGTCAAATAGACGTCTATATCATTTCCTGGTTGTTTGGGCACAGAAATTAACATAGATAACATCATAAATTTGCGCTTCATGCATAGCCATGGGGATAGGTTATAAATCACCAAAATCACAGGCCATGTACTGTGAGAGCTACTTTGAACACCATGCGGGTTAAATCCGTCAGTAGCCAATGCAAGTCGTAGGTTTCTTGATTCTTGCCCAAAATCAGGATAATCATGATCAAATTTCTTCCATTGCGGAGAATCTGCTCGGGTGCCGCAGACTTGCCATCTTTGATCCTTTCATCCTCATGCCATGTCAAGTGCTTTGAATCTTCTGAACTACGGTACATGCGCCTAAATCTGGGTATTATGGGAAAATACCACACAACCTTCTCTGGATCTGATTCTTTCTTCTTATATCGTGAGGCATTACATTTAGGACACATCTTTAACGATGCATATTCATTCCGAAATAAAATGCAATCGTTAGGACAAGCATGTATCCTCTCGTAGCTCATGCCAATAGAGCGTAACATTTGTTTAGCCTCATATGTCCGACTAGGAAGCACATTATCCTCTGGCAATATGTCTTTCAATAGTGTGAGTAAGTCCGTAAAGCTCTTATCAGTCCATCCGTTGCCCGATTTCAAGTTATACACCTTTAACATCGCCGACAATCTTGTGAATTTAGTACAACCATCATACAATGGTTGCTCTGCATCACTTACCAACCTCTCAAACATTTGAGGACAATCCCGAAGATCCTCTTCAACAGCATTTGCAATGTCTTCAAAACGATCGCCCTCATAAGTATTTGTGTCGGTATCGTATGATGAATATCTCACGCGATTCCTCATTTCACTAGACTCAGCTCTTGTCTCACCATGTTTTGTCCAACATGTATAACTTTGATCGATTCCATTACACACTAAATGTTCTTCCAAATCGGCTGCACTAACTCGCCTTTCATAACAACAATCTAAACATGGACATATGATTGTACTAGGGTTTTCCGCATGCCGAACTGCAAAACTAATGAACTCTTTCACCCCATCCTCATACTCCTTCGTTAAACGATTGGCATACATCCATTTCCGATCCATGCTTTCCCGATCTACAAAAATATTTATTAAACATATTTACTTTGAGTTTAGAGTGGTTGAGGTCTACATGCAATGTATACAGATTAAAGGAATGAAAGGAATGAAAACTTTTACCGTTTTTCCGCATGGCAAATTGAGTGTGGACAGGCTGTGTATTAGTGGGGAAGCATCATAAGGGAAATATGGGGAGAGAGGGGGGTATTCAGTTGGGTAAAGGAAAGGATCAGTGTAGCGTTTCAGTCCCTTGAAGAACCTGTTGTATCTTTTATGTTCAAGGAGAGGATTGTGAAACAAGAAGAAAACTATTGGTTTCGATAATCTAGAATCAAATGGTTCATGATGGGAGACTGAAAGTTTTTTTCATCAATCAGCCATCATAAAGAGGAGAACAAATAGAATTTATGCTCTACTAGGTCCTGATGACAATTGGATCTATGAAGATTTGCAATTACAGAACTTAGTTTCAGATTTCTTTAAGGATCTATATCAAAGTACTGGTATGGGAAATGTCAGTTTTCCAACCTTATCTGCCTTTCCTAATATAAAAGAAAGAGACAGGGATTTCCTTGAAAATCTTGTCTCACTTGATGAGATAAAAAGAGCTATCTTTAGTATGAAAAACTTTAAAGCCCCTGGCCTTGATGGTTTTCATCCCATCTCTATTAATTCTCAATGGAATGTTGTTGGTAATTATATATATTCCTGTTAACTCTGATTCCTTAAAAGAATGATATCTCTTGTGTTAATCAATTAAGACATGTAGCTTTGTGTAATGTAAGTTATAAGATCATTACCAAAGTGATAGCTCATAGGCTAATAACTGTTATGCCTTACATTGTAAATAATACTCAAAGTAGTTTCGTTCCAGGAAGCAAATTTGTAGCTGAGTTTTGCTAATGACCTAATCTTTCTAGCTGAAGCAAATTTGAACCAGACTCAAATGATTTTAAATGTATTTGAGGAATTCTGTAACAGCTCAGGGCAGAGAGTGAATCTATCCAAGTGTAAAGTCTTCTTCTCTAGTAACAATAATCCTGACTTGGCTACTGACTTAAGTAGGACTCTACGGATTGAGAAGACTCAAGATCTGGGTACTTATTTAGGAGCACCTCTGTTGCATCAGAGATCTTCAAGAAATGTCTATGCGTATGTTCTGGAGAAAATGAAAAAGAAACTATCAGTATGGAAGGCCAACTCACTATCTTTTGCAGGAAGAGTTACATTAGCACAATCATCTTTGGCAAGTATACCTGGTTACATAATGCAAACTTCAGCAATCCCTATCTCAGTTTGTGAAGAGGCTGAGAAAATCTGCAGAGATAAAAAAAAACCAAGAATATTAGCATACAGCATTCTCATATTTGGATTTTGGCTTGTCAGTTGAATTATTTTTGTAATCGTCATATTCTGCCTCACACATTAGAGTTTTAAAATTAATCCTGGAAAATTTTCCATTGAATAAATATTCGAAAAACCAAAACTACTACAAATATACAACTGAAATGTTTCTTTAAACTCTAATACACACAGACACACAAAAAAGGGTTGCTAAAGGAGCAAGAAAATGTTCCTGAAACTAATATTGCAAAATTTAGGTAGCAAATAAAAATCTTCTGCATATATAGTGAACGTTTCCAACAGATAGAGTTACCTTTGAAATGGATAGTTACTTCAGTTCTGTGACCGGAGTTTCACAGCATTTGAGAAGCTTTCAAATGTAAGCTCACCTAGGAACAAGACAAAACTTCAGTTTTATAAGATACACTTGGAGGAACCCCAATATGGGAAAATCTCAGTAATGTCATAATAAGCATCCTTTCCAACAAGGGAGAAAAAAGAGAAACAAGGGGACTTACCAAACAGCGAAGAGGAAAATGCGATGGAAGAGGGAAGGGCTTGAACGGGCGGTGACGGCTGCAGGATGGTCAACAACAGCAGCGGCGGCGAGCAACGAAGGTGACGGTGGCAAATAAGGGTTCCCGCGATGGCAACGAGCTACAGTAGGGTTGGGGCTGTGTGTGTCGAGTAGAATGAAGAGAGCAAGAAAAAAGAGGGAAGAAAACCAAGGTCCCGCGTTTAATTTTCTGTTCAGAAGAAAAGGTGAACCTAAGATAGCGTTTTCTAAAGGAAACGCTATTAAAAGTCCCCCCATCACTTTTAATAGCATTTCCACACGGAAATGCTATAAAAGGTGCGTTATTAAAAGTCTAATCTGTTGTAGTGTTTGATATTGCAATTGGAAAAGAAACGGGAAAAATATATATATTTAGAGATGAAACAAAGAAAGATGAATGTTGAAGAAAATAGAGAAAGATGTAGAAGAGTTGCACCGGAAGGAAGCAACTTTCTCGGAAAAAAAAAGGAAAATAACAGTAAAGAAAGAAAGAAAAATAGAGTATATGCAGCTGAAAGAAAAATTTTCAAGGATGATGATATCTCTCGAGAACTCCCATGGAAGATAATTGAAATGTTTCTCCAAGAAGAGAAGGAAATGGAGATAGCTAAAAATTTGCTAATGATACCATATTATGAGAAGAAACTTGATAATCGTTTCATTGATTGAATTGAGTGATACAAAGGGAGTGCATATATAGAAATATTACTTGACAGCTCTAAAGTAATACTCTAACTAATAAAACTAACTTCCAAACAAATTCTGTTTACACATGGTTTACACATTTAACACATGTGTATAGTAATCCAATATAACTAACGGTGGGGAAAACCCAAAACGCAAACACATTATCCCATTGCTTTCAATATCTCCTTCCCACCCATAATGGTGGTACTCATTCATCTCCAAGGCATTTTATTTATAGACAGTAGTGATCAGCAAAAACCTTGAAACAATTTTATCTATAATTTGAGTGAAAAGAATTGAATATTATTTTTATTTGAAAAATGATATTACAATACGTAATGTAACACTATGTGTTGAGTGTTCGTCTTTGATTATTACTAACGATCAACTAATTCTCCTCTTAAATCATGTGGTGCTTACACGTATCCCTTTATTAGAAAATCAGTAATTCCCCTTATTAATTAGTATAGATATAGACTTATTATCTAAAGTAGAAAAAATAAAGGCAATGATGTAGAAAAAAAATAGATTAAAAAATATGAATACCTCTACCTCTATTTATGTCAATTCAGAGATTGTCGTGTTTGACTCCCAAAACATTATACCTTTACCGGTTTGTAAATATTTTAAAACAAAAAAATATATAAATTTTATAAAAAAAAAAAATTTCATCACCTGACATGTGGCTTACACCATTGTGCTACACTAAAATCAGCATTCTCCTTATTAATTAGCATAGATATTGATTTATTATTTAAAATATAAAAAACAGAGGCAAGGATGTAGCAAAAAAAATACAAAATATGATTAGTTCTACCTCTATTTATGTTAATACAGAGATTGCCGTGTTTGACTCCCAAAACAATGTACCTTTACCGGTTTGTACGTTTAGGGACCATTTTAATAATTTTTTTTATCATATCACGTATAGGGATCAAAATATTGTTTTAACCTAATAATTACTATGTCTAATAAAAAATCTCATACTCCTTACTTGACTTCATGCCTTGTTAACTTCCTTTATTGCAAAAACAAATCCTTTATTCGGTTTTGTCTCTTTCTTTTTTTTACCAACCAACTTTCACTTATAAAAACTATTGTAGAAACTAGTATTTTTCACCCGCGCATCATACTGGTCATCAATTACTATTATTATTGATAACATCGTTATCATTAATAACTTGAATTGTGCCTCTATATGTACAAAACTTTTTTATTTCCTTTATACCAAATTAAGTTCATTATATCAAACATTTTCTTTACTTATTTCACACTTTGCTTTCAATATTTCCTTCTCATCCATAATGGTGGTACTCATTCATCTCCAAGGCCTTTTATTTATAGCCAAAAGTGTTCAGTAAAAATATTGAGACAATTTTATCTATAATTTGAGTGCAAAGAATTGAATATTATTTTTATTTTAAAACGATATTACAATACGTAATGTAACACTATGTGTTAAGTGTTCCTCTTTGATTATTACTAAAGATCAACTAATTCTCCTCTTAAATCATGTAGTGCTTACACGTGTCTCTTTATTAGAAAATCAGCAACTCCCCTTATTAATTAGTATAGATATAGATATATTATTTAAAATTGATAAAAGTAAGGCAAGGATGTAGAAAAAAATAGATTGGAAAATATGAATACCTCTATCTCTATTTATATCAATTCAGAGATTGTCGTGTTTGACTTCCAAAACATTGTACAATTACCGGTTTGTAAATATTTAAAAAACAAAAATATATATAAATTTTAGAAAAAAAAAAAAAAAAAAATTTCATCACCTGACATGTGGCTTACACCATTGTGCTACACTAAAATCAACATTTCCCCTTATTAATTAGTATAGATATAGATTTATTATTTAAAATAGAAAAAACAAAGGCAATGATGTAGCAAAAAAAAATACAAAATATGATTAGCTCTACCTCTATTTATGTTAATACAGAGATTATCGTATTTGACTCCCAAAACAATGTACATTTACCGGTTTATACGTTTAGGGACCATTTTAATAATTTTTTTATGTATATGGAGCATTAATAACTTGAATTGTGCCTCTAGTTGTACGAAAATTTTTTTTCCTTTATACCAAATTAAGTATATTATGTTAAACATTTTCTTTACTTATTTCACACTTTGCTTTCAATATTTCCTTCCCACCCATAATGGTGGTACTCATTCATCTCCAAAACTTTTTATTTATAAACAGAATTGTTCAGCAAAAACCTTAAGACAATTTTATCTATAATTTGAGTGCAAAGAATTGGATATTATTTTTATTTTAAAACGATATTACAATACGTAATGTAACACTATGTGTTCAGTATTCCTCTTTGATTATTACTAATGATCAACTAATTCTCCTCTTAAATCATGTGGTGCTGAAGCGTGTTTCTTTATTAGATAAATCAGAAACTCCCCTTATTAATTAGTATCGATATATATTTATTATTTAAAATAGAAAAACAAAGTCAATGATGTAGAAAAAAAATAGATTAGAAAATATGAATAGCTCTGCATTTATTTATGTCAATTCAGAGATTGTCGTGTTTGATTCCCAAAATATTGTACCTTTATCGGTTTGTAAATATTTTAAAACAAAAAAATATATAAATTTTAGAAAATATAAAATAATAATAATAAAATTTCATCACCTGATATGTGGCTTACACCATTGTGCTATACTAAAATCAGCATTTCCCCTTATTAATTAATATAGATATAGATTTATTATTTAAAATAGAAAAAACAAAGGCAAGGATATAGCAAAATATATATATATATAATATGATTAGCTCTACCTCTATTTATGTTAATACAGAGGTTGCCGTGTTTGACTCCCAAAACAATGTACCTTTACCGATTTGTACGTTTAGGGACCATTTTAATAAATTTTTTTTATATATATGGACCAAATCGAGAATTCATATCACGTATAGGAACCAAAATATTGCTTTAACCTAATAATTACTATGACTAATAAAAAATCACATACTCTCTTACTTTCTTGACTTCATGCCTAGTTAACTTCCTTTATTGCAAAAACAAATCCATTATTCAGTTTTGTCTCTTTCTTTTTTTACCAACCAACTTTCACTTATAAAAACTATTGTAGAAACTAGTATTTTTGCACCCGTGCATCGTACGGGTCATCAATTACTATTATTATTGATAGCATTGTTATCATTAATAACTTGAATTGTGCCTCTGTATGTACCAGACTTTTTTTTTCCTTTTTCCTAAATTAAGTCCATTATGTCAAACATTTTCTTTTCATATTTCACACTTTGCTTTTAATATTTCCTTCCCACCCATAATGGTGGTACTTATTCATCTCCAATGCTTTTTATTTATAGACAGAAGTGATCAGCAAAAACTGTGAGACAATTTTATCTATAATTTGAGTGCAAAGAATTGAATATTATTTTTATTTTAAAATGATATTACAATATGTAATGTAACACTATGTGTTAAGTGCTCCTCTTTGATTATTACTAATGATCAACTAATTCTCCTATTAAATCATGTGGTGCTTACACGTATCCCTTTATTAGAAAATCAGCAACTCCCCTTATTAATTAGTATAGATATAGATTTATTATTTAAAATAGAAAAAACAAAGGCAATGATGTAGAAAAAAAATAGATTAGAAAATATGAATAGCTCTGCCTCTATTTATGTCAATTCAGAGATTGTCGTGTTTGACTCCCAAAACATTTAACCTTTACCGGTTTGTAAATATTTTAAAACAAAAATATATAAATTTTAGAAAATAAATAAAATAATAATAAAAAATTTCATAACTTAACATGTGACTTGCATTAATGTGCTACACTATAATCAGGATTTCTCCTTATTAATTAATATAGATATTGATTTATTATTTAAAATAGAAAAAACAAAGGCAAGGATGTAGCTTTAAAAAAAAGTATTAACAAAAAATTATTTAAAAAATATTGGCAAAAAAATTAGGAAAAAAGTAATTTGGAAAAAAGTTATAAAAAAATTTAGGAAAAAGGTATTTATAAAAAACTATTTAAAATAATTATAAAAATTTTATTTATAAAAATGAAATAAAATAAGTAAAATTAGGGGAAAAATAACTTGAAAATAAATATATTTAAAAAATTTAGAAAAATAAATTTAATAATTTTTTTAATTTATTTTTTTTAAATATTTATCTTTATAATTATATTTTTTAAATATATTTTATTCTAATTATTTTTATTTTTCTTATTTTTTTAATTAGCTAAATAAACATTTACAAAAATTAGAAAAATAATTACTTAAAAAAATACTTTAAAAGGAAAAAGAAAAAAGTAAATTAGAAAAAAATTAATTCCAAAAATAATTAGAAAAAAAATTCAAGGAAAAAAATTAGGAAAAAAAAACAATTAGGAAAAAATAGATTTAAAAAAATTATAAAAATAAAATTAATTATAGAAGAAAATTTAAATGAATTAGAAAAAATATATATTTAAAAAAATTTAAATTTATTAGAAAAAAATATTTTAAAACATTTGTAAAAAAATAAATTAGAGAAATTAGAAAAAAATAACTTAGAAAACCAAAATATTTTAAAAAAGTCAATTATAAAAATAAACATTTTTAAAAAAAGTAAATTAGAAAAAAACCAATTAGGGGAAAAAAATTTTAAAAAAAATATTATAATGAATATATGCTTAAAAAATAAATAAATAAATAAATTTAAATAATCCAAAATAATCCACCGATTGACAACTCTTTCTATTGTTACAGGAACAACAGAATAAAATTTGTTAATTGATAAAGTGATATACATAGTGAATAATAAGATATATATAAATATTAAAATATAGTAATTAGTTCAATTCCAAAATAACCGAATTTATGATCATTGGGTTTGGTTCAACTCGGAGCCGTGCACAAAAAAGAAAAAAAACCAATTTAATTGGTTGATTTTGATTTTCAAATTCATCGAATTATTGGATCGAGTCTTACGATCCTAAACTTTTTCGAAGAACACGGTGGCTTTCCTACCTTTCCTGGCTAAAAATATTTAAAAACAAAAAAAAATTTATAAACTTTAAAAAGTAAATAACAATATCCGAACAAATTAAAATTGGTTTGGTTTGATTCGGTTCAAACCGGAGAATATTTAAATAGATAAATATAAAAAAATTTAAATTTTAAACTGTTAAATTTTATATACATTAAAATGTAAGTATATAAAAATTAAAACATTAAGAACATAGCAACTCTACTTTTATTGTTTATCAATTAATGATTGGTTGACAATGTAAAAAAACTTTACACTAAGTATATACAAATAAATTCAAAAAAAAGTATTATAAAAAAAAATTATCATGAAAAAATTGTTTAAAATTAAGGAAAATGTTAAAATAAAAAAAATTTACTTTTTTATTAAAAATAAAAAAGATTTAAAATAAAAAATTGAAAAAAATTATAAAAGTAAACATAAAAAAAAAGTTACAAAAAATAACTTTTTTTAAAAAAAGAATTATTTTTTTTAAAAAGAAATAAAATAAAAGATTGCAAATAATCCTGACTCTGACACATGTATGTACGTTAAAAATGACTCTCCACATTTTATATTAATATTGATGTCATTAATTCATCGTTTGGACTCGTGGTCGTTTTCTTAAGTCCTGGTACTTCATTGGACCGTAGTGGCCTGAGGGTCGAGAGACTGAGGTACCTCAGCCGAAGAAGAAAGCCTTCAGGCTCCACGGACCCATATTAAAGCAGCCCACTTTTAAATATTTGATCTAGAGTGCTGAGAGTCCAAATGAGGCCTGACACTTTTCAAAGTGATTCAGCAATGACAGCAATGGTGGATCAGGACCTTAAGTCATTTCTTTGTTTGGTCATTGTTTGGCGGAGAAGGCTACGGTCCTCCAAGGTTTTAGTTGAGCACCGGTCCTCTTATGTTTTTTACATGCTACAATAAATTAATCTGATGACTGTAGTTATGATCATCTAGGCGTCTCTCTCTCTTAACATTATCTCTATTCTTCTTTTCTTTCTTCCTCATCCACCGGAAGAGGTAGTTTTGGGTCATTTTTTGGTCAGGAATCACCCTTCCACATCATTTTTCTCCCATTTTATCTAAATAAGTAGTTTTTCCACATAGATATGATTTTTCTTTCGTGTTTTCCCGTGTTTTCGTCATCTGCATGCGGCGGTGTTTTGTTCGTAGTCTTGTTGTGGCGTCGTTTGGTTTCCCGTCTTGTTGCGGTGTTCGTTTGGTTCAAATTGGCAGATCAGCTTTAATCCATTGCAGATTCAATCAAGACTTGGGCGTCAACGTTACAGATCCGGATGCATGGGTATTCCAGTCACTTTGATTTTTGTCACATTTGTTGGCATTTTGCTGTGTTATGCTATTAACCTGGGTGCTGTGAGTAGGGATGTCAACGGGGCGGGACGGGCACGGATACTGGTTACCCGCTATCCGCCCCGTTGGATAAAAAATCCACCCGTACCCGCCCCGTACCCGCACGGATACCTGCTTAACGGGTTCTTAACGGATTCACGGGTTTTCACGGGTATCCGCGGATATCCATGGGTAGTTATGAAAAACAAACAATATGTTTTTTAATTAAAAAAAATACACAAAACTTAAAAAACCACCACATTAATATCTTCCGGTATTTGAACAAAATAGCACCTACAAATTAATACATCACACTTAAAATATCCATGAAACAACACAATAGATGAATATTATCTAGGAAATGATATAAGGACTTTGAGAGTAGATATATATAATAAAGGGTATTATAGTAATTAAGTAACGGGTACGGGTATCCGCGGGCACGGATAGTGTGACCCGGCCCGTTTATAGACGGGTATTGGAAATTACCCGTTTATTTTATCCGCGGGTACCCGTTTAACTACCCGTCCCGTGCCCGTTGCGGATTTTATCCGCGGGTATCCGTGGGTACGGATAAAATTTCCA
Source organism: Sophora flavescens (assembly GCA_030762895.1). NCBI lineage: Eukaryota > Viridiplantae > Streptophyta > Magnoliopsida > Fabales > Fabaceae > Sophora > Sophora flavescens. The sequence continues at coordinate 54,785,805 of CM061064.1, forward strand.
TCCCTAGCTGTGACTTTGTTCGCAGATTCATCCTTTTCGGTTTTTAGCGATGTTGAATTTGTGTTGTTTTCGATGTATTTTACCAATTTGAATGAATGAATATCTTTTTTAGTAAAAAAAAAGGTTAATCGGGTCTTTATATTATTTATTTTTTAATTCAAAATTTTCTATTAATTATTTTATGCTCCTTAGAGCATCTCCATTGGTCATTTTTTAAGGAACCTGCTTTGGGTTCCATAAACACTATAAAGTGGTCCCCACCATGCCATTTCATACTTAAGGAACCCATACATATTTTGCTCAAATGGTTATATTTATAAGGAACCCTTAAGCAATCCATATTTTTATAATTTTTTACTTGCACTCAATTTTGCTTCAAATTAAAATATTTATTCATTTACTTTAATTAATACATAAAAAATATTAAATATTTAAAAAATATAAAATATTTTAAAATAAAATTAATAATAACAATAATTTAAAAACGACGATAAATACATAAAAATGAGAAATACATTACGATGAGAAATACATAACGATAAGACATACATAACGATGAGAAAGGTAAATAATTCTCTCTTTTATCCTGGTGGCATTGGGATGGTCTTGACAAATGTACCACAATCGGGTTAAATGCCATCTGCTAGATAGTACCCCATATTATATGGGGATCTACTCACCGTGTATTGCACCATGGGAGCTTGTCCGTTCAAAACATCGTTAAACACATTGGATGCATTTAACACATTAATGTTATTGTTTGAACCCACGGTGCCAAAAATTGTATGCCAAATCCACAAGTCTTGTGATGCCACTACTTCAAGCATGATCGTGGGTTTGGCGTGATCACCTCGACTAAATTGGCCTTTCCACGCAACTGGACAAATTTTCCATTCCCAATGCATACAATCAATGGAACCTAACATACCTGAAAGCCACGTGCCTCCCCCATTTGAAGTAGACGTCCAGTGTCTTCATTGTCAGGCCTTCTCAGGTAGTTAGCCCCAAATACCTCATATACGCCAATTACAAATCTCTCCAAGAAGTACACTGCAGTGCTTTCACCAATTCGAATATAGTCATCAACATTGTCAGCGGGTCTCCATATGACAATATACAAAGAGCGGCGGTGCATTTCTTCAATGATGAAAGGTAATTTCTACGAGTTGCATCAACCCTCATCTGGAAGTATTCATCATGATTGCTAAGGGCTTCTACAATACGTAGGAACACATTCCTTCGCATTTGGAATATTCGTCGGAATTGATCATCTGTGCATATAGGATTTTCAGAGAAGTAGTCGTTGAACAATCGAGCGTGTCCATCTTCACGACTCCGTTCTATCACTGTTCTTCTTTTTCTGCGCCTAATGGTATTGTTTACTTCTTCAACCTTCTCGCATATTACCCTTCTTCTCCAGTGTTGTCCTCAAGGCATTCGTCTACGATTTGGTTCCAGACTGTATCAAAGTCGCTGTTTGGATCCATTATAAGAATGATATGAGAAACTGAGATAATGAGAGGAGCTTGTAAAATGGGAGAATGAGAGAAGATTGCACAATTGTTATGTATATATAGGCTAGTTTTACAACAAATACTTTTACAACAGCTAGTCTTACAACAATTATTTTTTCATAACGGCTAGTTTTTCATAATGACTAGTTTTTCATAAGATACACTAGAATATAGGGATTAATTATAAAAAAAACTACAACATCAGGCTACATAAATCCTAACTTAGCCCTAATAAAATTATAACAAAGTTCATGATCTGCGCGTTGATTCTCGTCCATCCCAGATGTGTCCTTCATGAGGATTTCATATAACTTAGGTATGCTCTCCGCTTCCTTTGCCTTGCTCTCCGCTTCCCTAGCCTTGCTCTCTACGATCTTTGCCTCGGCAACACTATTCAAGGCAACGTTTTTTTAATTCACAACACTTTTCACGCCAGTCAAATTGACAACAACAGTCTTCTCGACTACTGTTCCTTTGCTCTTTCTTTTTGCCGCCTTTTGTCTCATTGAGCGGACCATTAATGAAGTTGGATCGTAGTCCGAACAATCGATTGGTGTCCCTGGGTAGAGCTGGGTATACGGGCTAGCCTGGTCCGTTTAAGCCCAGCCCGCATTCACTTGTAATTAAATGGATTGGGCCGGGTTGGCCCGTGAAGCTAATGGGCCTACATTTCCTCCAGTCTGCGTCTGATCCACCTAACCTACGGGTTAACGGGCTGGCCCGCGGACTCATTTAAAATTTGAAATTTGAATATTTTTAAAATAATTATTTTTTTTTAAAAAAATTCCTAGTAGCAGGGTTCCTAAATGTCCAAAAGCATAGAGAGAGAATTTACCATAAGGAGTAATACTTCCAAAATTTACTCAGTTTTAACTAATATGAGAAGTTCAAATTAGCACATAGTAGCTTACATATGGTTTAATATGCATATAGGATTGAATTAAGTATTTAAGCTTGCAAATAAAGATCAATTACATAGACGGCATCCCAAATAAATAACCACTTGCATTTAATAATTGTTTTTACATTAAAAAATGCGTCATATATTCATATATGAACCAACATTTTGAATCAATATATTTGGCCCGCGGGTTTACCCGCTAACCCGTGGATCGAACCCATATAAACCGGGGGTTAAATGGACCGGGCTAATTAAGCCCACATTTAAATGAGCCTACATTTTGTATGGTCCTAACCTGCATGGATCGCGGGTTAAACGGACCGTACGCATGCCCAAGCCCATATACCCAGCTCTATCCCTGGGGATAAAGATGATGAGTATGCTCCAGAAGTAGAAACCTTTGTTCTTTTTGAAGAGTTTTCCATTGATTCTCCCTTCCATTTTGGTTCATCTCTCAACAACCTCTATGCATGCTCAAATTTGAATTTTTCACCTTCATCTTGAGAAAAAAACATATATGCGTTGACCATGATGTCATTCTCTGAGCTCCCGCTTTTCTATTACGAACAGCTTGTTTGTAGCACTCGACAAACTTCTGAACCACACTATTCAACTGATGCCATTTTGATTTTAGTTGAGTTGCTTCCCTCTCTGGAAGCTTCCCCCTGTTCTCGTTATAATTATCTCTGATTCTTAACCAAAAACCATCGGTTTTTTGGATCACTCTCACAATTGCATCCTTTGAAATGTTGAACCAGGACTGAATAAGAAGCATGTCCTCTTCAACCGAGAACCTGACACGATTTTTTTTGAGTAGGTTGTCCCCTCCTTCATCTAGCGTAATATTTTCTAGTCCGACTTGAGTGGAGAATTGTAGCACTTGAGCCTGAGACATAGACCCGTGTTATGGGTTCGTCATTAAGGGACTCTACACCGCCGTGGGTATTCATCGGAGGCCTATGCCACATGTTGGGATTGGTTGGTGGTGGAGGATACATAAAATACTGAGGATTTTGAGAATTGTCACTAGTAGGGGGTGGTTGGTTTTGCAAAAAATTTATGTAAGATTGCAAATTGAGATCCATTTGGTAGAAAACAAACACGATAATGACTTGATAACAAAAAAAATATAGAAGATGGATTGACTAGTTATGTGCAAAATGGTGTAAATTAAAGCAATATTTATAGTGAACCCACTTTGTAGCCGTTGCAATCCCTTCAACAGCCCTTTTTGGTCCAACAACTTTTTTTGTCTTTTTTTTCCCTTCAAAATTCGAATGACCCAGACCCAACCCGGCCTCATTCTTCCTCTTTTACTCTAGATTATTCTACCCTCTTCCACATTATTTCTTTTTCTTCATTCCATCAACCATAACTCTCCAGCCGCCCCTTTCACAACAATCGCCCCCTTCCCTTCCAAAACCACAACAATAGTCCCTTCCCTTTCCTTCACCGATTCACCCCTTTCACTTGCATTCGTCCCTTTCCCTTCATGCAACCACAACAATCGCTCATTTCCCTTCACCAATTCGGTCCATTTCCTCCCTTCACTGGATTGGCCAAGATTGTCCCTTTCCTCCCATCACACCCAAAAATCTCTAAATGCATCACCTTTCCCTAAAGTTCGGCCAGTTACTCCCAAAAAGCATTGAGACCAAGGTTTCGGTTCTAAGAGAAATTGATTGTCAAGGTTTGGCTGATTCTGAGATGAATGGCGTGTCCTCTTTGTTGAAAATGAGAGAAGGTGGTTGATTCATGCATCAACATCACTGATCTCCATTTCTGATTCGCCTTATTTCTGCAAGCATCTCACTCACCAACCGGTCATCTCCCTTGACGGCGGTGCGACGACGGACATCGGGCGTCGACACAGCCACTTCAGGTTTAGGGTTTGCAGAGGGTTCGTGAATGTCTTTGTGATTTTGTATGACAATGTTTCTGATTTTTTAAATTTTTATTTTTTTAATATGTAATCAATTATTTTGTTGTTCTTACCTCTTTCAGTTTTCTTCCCTTCCCTTCATATTCATTGAGTTGGTTGCCAAAAATTGTTATATGTTTCTGTGCTTGGGATTTTTTAGTGTAATATTTTTGCTTTCTTTAATCCTATAGAACCGTTCCTTAGCTAAGGAGTGTTCCTTATTTTTAAATAACTTGACAAGCCACATCAGACAACTCCAACGGGCTAAAATAATATGACACGGTTCCTTAGCTTAAGGAACCTGCTAAGGAACCGTGGATGGAGATGCTCTTAGATTCATCTTCTTACCAACACACCAACCATTACCTAACTCCTCTCTTTCCTCATCTAAACAAGCCACCGTCAACATTCAACTGCATTAACAATAAAAGGTTTGAGCTTTTTGGAAATGTGTTTAGGTTTGTTGGCTTAAAGGTTTGAGTTTTCCCCAAAGTTGCAAATTTTTCTCCAGGATTTTGGTGAAAGTCACAGTTTTGTCTTCAAAGATCGATGCCTTCTTCTTCTTCTTCTTCTTCTTCTTCTTCTTCTTCTTCTTCTTCTTCTTCTTCTTCTTCTTCTCAGGCTCAATCATTCAAAGAGATCTCACTTTTTCATTTCTCTCTCAACCATTCAAAAAGTCCCCACTGGTCCATTTATAACTTCCATCAGTGGTTGATTCACGGGTGAATTAAATCAACCCAAAAGCAAAAAAAAAAAAAAAAATGCACCCTCTTGCAGCATTTTGTGTTTCAAAGATCTAAAAGAAAATATGGTTAGTAGTAGTAGGAGGAGGAGGTCGTTGACGGCGAGGACTCCGATGTCATCGTGGAGTGCGTCGACGGGGGAGAGGAATGAAGATCGGATGGAGAGGGAGACAAGGGTTTGCGAGATCTTGTGGGAGACGACGACGGCATCTTCCGACACCATTGAGGTCCATGTCGGTGAAGTCTCCGATGATCATCATCATAATGTGATGGTGGCAAATTCGGATGAGATCGACGCCATGTCTGAGGTGGAATCGTGACTCGTGAGCTTGAAGGAAGAACCAGACACAAAAAAGTAATAAAGAGATGAGCACTTGCATAGACCAAACTCCAAATGGCAGAGACCAACTGTCCCTCCGCCTAGAAGCCTGTCAGGAGCTGCTCCTTGTCCGTGCCTTCTTGCACTGGCAACCACTCCCCACCCTCGTCGGCACCCGGGTGTTACATGCCCACCAGCTTCCGCTTGGTTCGTCCCCGAACCACACCGTACTGGGAGAGGTGCCACTCTGATACCATTTGTAACATCCCTAGCTGCTTTATGGATTGACGACTGTCCACACAAACCAACACGGGTCTTTTCAGCGTGATTTGTTCTCACTCAGACGCTTCCCGGGAAAACTTCCCAGGAGGTCACCCATCCCAGAATCGCTCCAAGTCAAGCTCGCTTAACTGTGGAGTTCTTAAGTGATGGGCTACCGAAAATAAGATGCATCTTGTTAGTATAGATAATACCAATAAATTCATATAAGCCTTCCTCAACTGTATAGTCCCATACCTACACAGTCTCAGGATCCCTCTCATTCGGGTGTGTAATCGGTTCATTCATGTGTCCCTCTGCCTAGAAGCCTGCCAGGAGCAGCTCCCTGTCCGTGCCTTCTTGAACCAGTGACCACTCCTCGCCCTCGTCGGCACCCGGGTGTTACAGTCACCACGTAAGGTGCCAGTAAAGACCGAGAGGGATGACGCCATTGCTACAAAGTAGAAGGAAGCTCGTTTCTGTGCAATGGCACTAGCTGACGAGGGACCAGGAGGTGGTGATGGCAGGGGAGCAAGACGTTAGATGGAGCCCCCTCTTTCAAATCACCTTGTTTCATTCTATTTTGGTTTCCTTTACAATAAATCCCCCTTGAATCTGTAATGTTGTTCCCTTAGCAGTTATCGAAGAAACATGGGACACCATTGCCAAAAATTAAAACTAAAAATAACTAGAAAGGAGAAGTACTCAAAAATTAAAATGGACGTCCATGTAAAAAACCTACGAAGGCTAACATTCTTCAACTTTTTGTTGGAGGACCAGTACTTCAGGGATATAATTGATATTTCATTCCAATTTTAAAAAAAATACACCTTTCTTTCTCCCTACTTCACATCGATATCCTCCCAGACCACCACCCCTAATCACCATCCTTCTTCCCCTCGCCACCATCACCGTTCGAATGCACTACTGTAGAGACAGAAAAGACCATAGCCATTGACGGTACCAAGAGATGCCAAAGTTCATGCTCTGTTACTCATGACGTCGGGGTTTCAGAGTCATACCAGTGCCACCTCTTCCGAAAGCTCTTCGGTGAGATCTTCGACGGCGGCGACCACTTCCAAATGGAGCCCTACAAGGACGATCGTCGCGCAACCATCGTGCCGTAGATCGCCGTGCTAAATCTGCATATCTCGATATCCTCACGCCATGGACGATCCTGTTCAATAGCGCCGCTGCACTCCCCTTGCAACACACAACCACCACCGCGTGCTGTCTACCGCCTTGTAGCCTAGCTACCGGATCATGGACCGTATCCGCTGCCCTCCCCTGTGGTCTGTGCCTACAAGATTGGTGCGTCTCTGTTTCTACGTTGAATGGCAGTTGAATGTTCTATGTGACTATTTCTACGTCTCTAATTTAAATTAACACCATCACCATCCAATGGCAGTCGAATGGTGAAGTTGAATTGTGGAGCTTGGAGTGGAATGGAGTGTGGTGATGGATGTCTATTTACTTGAAATATCCATTTTGCCCATTTTAATCTTAGCCATTAATTTAAAATAATATTATATTAATGGTCAAGATTAGCCTAGGTTAGATCCTCACATTTTTAAGTGATGATGTTAGACAACGCTAAAACAACTATATGACCAAAAGTTTTGGAAGAACAGTACCGAAGAATGCCAGTGTTGGCAGTGATGGGTAGTGACGGGTCATCTCCGGCGGAAACAAGTAGAAGATGGAGGGTATTTTAATAAAATGATTACAAGTCAGGAATTATTTTTAATTTTACTGGTTAATAAGGTTTCGGGTACATAATCACAGTCGTCCCTTTTATTTATTACTATATCAATGGCTCAAAACAAGTGTGGACCGGTCCTCCGGATAATACACGGAGGACCTTAGACGTTTCCAAATTAGTTGCTTCTGTAAGCAATGTCCTTATATGTGGCGTCCACGTCAGTTTACTCGAACGATATAACCCAAATAGAACCTGTCCTTAATTTTAAGAATCCATTAGGCAACTCTCACTGAAATTGCTCTAAAGATGCTACTAGTAGAAAATGTCCAACTATATCGTTATATGTTCCAAAGAATTAACTTCACATCCAAACCTTTATATATAAAAGTAAGGTGGTGTATGGGGCAATTATGTAAAATCATTTGAGTTAATGAATTGTTTTTATTGAAAATTTAATGAATTTTTATTTTGGAAAAAATTGCATCTTTTAGTGTTAATGTTTTATATTCATGCACTCAAAGTATATGCAACAGATGTGAGCATCCTCGTAATTGTTTTGGTGCAAGCTACTAATATTAACATTGTTATCATTCATTGATTTACAATATCGCCTATCATATAAGGATCTCTACTCTCTAGCCATGTTTGTCAATATAAAAATATATTTAGAAGTTCAAAACACAAAACACTCATTCAATGATTTTTCATTTCAAAAACATAACAAATTTAAATTTAAATTTTCAATATTTAAAGTAACTATCCAAACAAAGTAATGTAAAGATAAATAACACGCCCGTGCTATGCACGGATACCACATCTTACGGATACCACATCTAGTAAGATACAAATTAATAACTTAGTTTTCCTTAAAAAAATATTTTCACTAAATATATATACCATACCGATGTAAAAGGTCCACTTTTAACATTATGAGAAGAGTATTCTGCATTTTTTATAAAAAAATAATAAAAATTAATTCCCACTTCATACCATTGAAATTACATTCTATTAATCTAAAAACCTCAATTGATCATACTTCGTGGTCCAAAGTTTAACTACTAGACTATTGCATGTGTTGCTTTCAACAACTTTCCTCGTCCTTAAAAGAAACGTTTACCTTTGGATAATATTATATTTATTAATAAAGTAAATGAAAAGTTAATTCAATTTTTTTCATTGTATTATTTTGGTCCCTTAAAAATTTAATTACATATTTAATCCTCTAATTTGTAAAATTGTGCAAAATCAATCTTTATTACATGTTGGCTAGCCATAGACGGAAGGACTGATTTTGCACAATTAAACAAATTAGAGGACAAAATGTGCAATTAAAATTTTTGAGCCAAAAAAAAAAAAAGAAAAGAAAAGGAAAGGCAAAGGAAGGTTATTTGGGTTCAAAGCTTAAGACTTGAACCAGTATATAAATATAATAGATGGATGTGTGAGTGCGCCTTATGTCGGGGATGGAGTGGACCGATTAGTAATGAAGTAGAATGGTAGAAAGAGTTTAATTCATTATTTGAGATTCCTTCATTAATAGAGTGAGATGGTTGACGGTGAGAACCCAGACCACTCCATACCCCTCATTTCTTCAATTTTTCATACCCTCCAAATTAGGGGGTTTGGAATCTCATTCTGAACCTCCAAATAACGAAGAGGTATATTTTTACCCCTCTACCCCACTTCATTACTAATCACTTCATCCATCTTCTTTAAAACTCTCAAGCATAGTCACATGATACAAAATTATATTATGTCAAAAAAATTCTTATCGTAAAAAAATAAAATATTTGCTAGACAAGATTATGTTTGTAATCTTCTAGAAATGGTCAAATTCCATCTTAAGATGATTGAATCACTAAGCAAGCAATGGAATAACCACAAATCACAATGCCCACTTAAAATATGCGATTAATACTCTCACCAGATTGTTTAAACTTTAAATCTATATTGGTATTAGGTCAAATTGGTAATGACAAATTTCTTGATTCACTTAATGATGGAGATAAGCCCTTTCACTAAAGCCCTTCATGTTGGATACTTGGATTTATTCTATTTTTGTCCCCCGGAATGCATTATTAAAGGTTTACTTTATCCCAAAATGGCTAAGAAAACTTGCTAGTTCCTCCCACTTTTTGACCAAAAGGAGCCACTTTCCAAGCTAAGCTAAAATGTGCATTTGGCTGGAATGCACTCATGTGCCTTCGTCTCTTTTTGTCTACCACATGTTAATTATGAATAAGCTGTTTAAAAGTGAGATTGTGCTATAAACTAGGTAATTAAGAGTAATTTATACTTAAATTTTAGGTTTAATTATTGAATTGGTTCCTTAATTATTTGAGATTTTTCAAGTAGGTCCCTGAACTAAAAAAGTTTCTAATTAAGTCCATGAACTTATATAAAATTTTTAATTGGGTCCTTGCACAAAAAAATTTCTAATTGGGTCCCTGAACTTATATAAAATTTTCAATTAGGTAGCTAAATTAGAAAGATGACTATATAAAATAAAAAATAATAAAATGATAGATGATGAAATTTAGAAGGAAAAAATACGATTTACATAATAATAAAATGACAAAAGATAAATATGAGAGGGAAAAAACTCACTATTTAAAATAAAAATTAGTAAGAAAAGCTATTGTTTAGCATAATAATTAAATAAAAATATATAAATTTGAGAGATGAAATTTAGTTCTTAAAATGATATTAAGAAAATAATGAAATATAAAATTATGCTACAAAATTCACGTTTTATAACAAAATGTATCATCAAATCAAAAGTTTTTATCACATAATTCAAACTTATAAAATTATATATTATTTTAAAAGTGTTTAGTACTTCATTTACATATGGTAACTAGCATTTATGATATTTGTTGCATGTGACCATATCCATATGTTATTGTTAGTGAATAACCCTTGAAATAATGAAATACTATAGTACAATACGTGTCAAGACAATATTAAGTAATAGAAATCAAATAGTGAAATAAAAATTCAAGACCAAGGGCTAACTAATTCTCAGGTCAAATTAGGTCAAATCAAAATAGTAATGGACATGAACTTTTAAAACCCAACATGTACTTTTTTTTTGTTTTACAAGGAGGGGCCTCAACCCAAAGATGAAAATGAAACTATAGCGTAACTACTCGGGGTAAGGAGGCCCCTGACATATCACCAAGCAAAAGTAAGGAAAGCTCCGGAGGAGGGTTCGCGATTTTTTCAAGCCCAAAATCCTTTGTTAAGCTCCAATTTGCGAGCCAATCCGCGCATCTTTTTTTTTTTTTAAGTAAAGAGGCATGCAAAAGCATCACAATAGAGACTAACATCCCAACTAGGTTGGCACCTTAGCCATTATCCATCATCTGCAGCACACCTCAATTTATTAAAAAAGAACAAAACCAAACAATACAAAAGCATGGGGGGCAACACCAAACCCATGAAATTACCTAAAACGAAAATTAGGGAGACCTATTCTGTTTTTATGGAAATCATCCCTAATGAAACTAGGAATCAAATCCCACCAAACAAAGCCATTAATCAACAAGCCATGATTGGCAATTTTATCTGCACAAGTGTTGCCTTCACGAAAGATGTGGGAGTAACCAAAACGCATATCCCTTATAATGGACAGGCAATTTTTCCATCTATTTCTTATTTTCCAAGGAACCATAGATGGAGAGGAGATCGCAGCTAATACCATTTGGGAATCACATTCCAGCCATAACGACCATCCTCTTTTGTGGGCAATTTCAATAGCTAAGATTGCACCCATTAATTCCGCATAAAAAGCAGAATTGACACCAAGATTGGCTGCAAAACAACCAAGGGTAGCAGCACTATGATCACGAAAAATGCCACCACAAGCAGAAGGACCCGGGGTACCTCTAGCAGCTCCATCAGTGTTGCACTTAATCAGTAACAAGGAGGAGGATGCCATTTAACTTCAATGATTTGGGGGGCACGATTAAGATGGCAGCTGACTTTAAACTCGTGCAAAATCCTGAGTTCCTGAGAGGATGCAGAAGTTGTACCCTTGCTCAAGTTACCTGCCAGTCTAACCTTTGCAAGGATCATGTTTTTGGCAACCTGCAAAGGGATGGATCTGTCATCAAATCTTGATTTGTTTCTGCAGTGCCAGATTGCCCAGATGATACATGATATTACAGCACTCAAAAGGTCCTTAACTTGAGAGCTCCATTGATTCTCACAAATTGCAAAAACAGTGAGCATTGAAGATGTATCAATAGTCAAGTTAAGCATGCTGCTCAGCCAGGACCACAGATTATTTGCGAAGGCACAGTGTAAGAACAGGTGAGTAGTTGTTTCATAACTACAACCACATAAATTACATCTTGAGACAACCATGCAGCCATTGGCCCAAAGATTATCATCAGTAGGCATACGGTTGTGAATGATTCTCCAAACCAAGAAGGAAATGGAAGGAGGAACACAGTTGATCCAAAGAGATTCAGCCCAAGGAACTGTTTGGCCATTATTGTGGAGGAACTGATATGCATCCTTCAGTGTTAGGGACCCCGATTCACTCCTACACCACACACGGGTATCCTTACAGGGAAAAGATGGAATGCTGATGTGCATGAGTTCAGCAGTAATAGCAGGGCAATGCTGTAAAATGATGCCTGGAATATTCCAAGAATTATTGAACCAGAAGTCCCTCACCTTTGCTTTTAAAGAGATCAGAATCGAGTGGGAAAGCAAGCAGTGAGTTTAAGGGTTTAGACAACCATATATCATTCCAAAAGTTGATATCAGCACCATCACCTAGCATCCAGACTGAGTTTTCCACAACTACATTCAGATGATGCTTGATTCCAGTCCAGATTGAGGAGGAGATCCAATCCGCGCATCTATTTCCTTCTCTAAACGAATTAATGCCTGAACTCTATCTTCCACTGTAGCAACACTAACTGCTTGATTTTGGCAATTAATGGAAATTTCGGATGCTTGTTGGCTTCATCTACAATGGATTTTATAGAAAACATAGAGTCACTTTCTACTATAATGTCTCTGTATCCAGTGTTCCAGGCTATACATAAACCAACATAGATAGCCCAAATCTCAGCTGATCGAGCAGTGCAATGGCCTATATGAAATGTGAAGCCTGAGATCCATTGGCCATTACATATTTTAAAGAGCCCTCCGCATCCAGTGTCGCCTGGATTGCCCTTAGAGGCTCCATCGGTGTTGAGCTTGATCCAACCTGGGGTAGGGAACTTCCAACAGATGTCCTTTGAAGTCGAGTTCGGAGTACATTCCGAAAGAGAGTTCGCACTGCTGATCTGATCGACAATCATGAGGATGGCATTGCGAGGATTGTGAGGCATAGAGAATTCCTCATCAAATAGGGAAAGGTTTCTCCATTTCCATAGATACCAGCAAGTCACCATAAAAATGCTTTTCCAGTCCCTGTTTTTGTCCTTAGCAAAGTTCTTGGTTAAGCAGCAGATGAACCAATCTTCATGGTCAAGAGAAAAGAACTCCAGAAGCCAGTCCTTGTTTACAAAGTCGAGTCACAGGAGGAGAGCTCTTGAGCAGTCTCGCAATATGTGAACCATTGTTTCAGGGAAGCCCGAGCACTGATGGCAGTATGTGTGAACACCTAATTTTGTCCGATATTTTCTCTTTTAATTAATTTTTTGAAGAAAAAAAATAAAAATTGCAAAAAATAAAAGTAAAATAAAATCAATTTTGTTCATGTTTTCAGCCCAATATTTGTTTAGCCCATGTTTGAGTCCATAGTCCAAATCCAAGTAAAAAAAAAAGAGTTTCTGAATATTAAATTTTTAAAAAAAAATCGTTGTCTTCTATGTTTTTTTTATCCCAATGTCCATTTTCAAGTATGAACCAAGTGTGCTTTCCTTTGGTCTTTTGGCTCTTACTCCTTTTTACACAAAAATGGTGCCTGGTCCTCTTGTTCGCTCCTTCCCTGCACCATCCCAGCAAAAGCTGATTTGCTTCTCACTGCAACACCCCATTAGTGTAGTCTCTTTCCTCCCCAGCTGGCTGATTGAAGGTTTTGGCATTTTTCCCTTTCAAAGTGCATAAATTGAACCCAACAGAAGAATCAAGGGGAGGGGGCGTATAACAAAGAAAAATGATCTGATGAGAGTCATGAAAAAACCTCTCCCTCTCCACATCCATCACCATTTTCTTTCCACCATTTCCATCTTTACCAAGTAGCTCAAGTAAATAAATTAGAAGCATTTTTCACCTCCCCTACCCATTATCATCATCCTCTCACACTCATGAATCATGTACCATGAAAACTCCATTCATCAACATATCCCTTCAACCATTTTGACCCATAAAATACCAAAAAATAACAAAAAGAGAACATACCCTTGTTACAAGATCTTCTGCCATCGCTGCTCCCCATCTCCGCCATCACTGCTTGCTTCTCCACCATCACTGCTCTCCCCTCCGCCTAGCTCCTCCACGACCCACGCAGATCCGCTTCACCCAGCACCGCGACCTTCGCCCCTCCGCCGCTACGACGCCGCTCAGACGACCACCACGCAAGCCATCCAGCCTCCCCGTCCGCCCTCCTCCGCGCCTGTTGTTGTTGGTTCGTAAATGTGATGTGCAAGTGTACACAGTCAAACAAGTAATAAAGTGTGAGTGAGATCGTTCCCACGAGGATTTAAATGAATTGAATACAAATTATAGTTTTAACTTTTTCTACTTAGCTCAATAAAATAAAGAATAATTTTAAGCATGTAAGGTAAATGGAGTAATTGGGTATCAGAACAGTAAGTAATAAATGCAAGGAATTAATAAAAGCAATAAATGGGTGTTTTAGAATAGAGATGGAAACATCTAGGATTCTAATCCTTTGTAATCTTAACTTCAGGGTAATCGATGCTTCAGGATGCTACAACATTTAGTCCAGGAAATGAAGTTTGCTTTCCAGCAGTAAAACTGAGTTCATTCAAAGCTTCTTATTCCTAAGTTCATATTAATTTCCCTCAGCTATCAGATAATTGCGTCCAGCTACTTAAAGACTTGAAGGCTATTCCTAGCTCATTCAATACAATTAATTTTCCAATTAATTGTTCTATCTTTATCTTCAATTCAAGTCCACTAACTTGGTTTTTCCAAACTAGTTAGATAAAAGTTCAGATCAGTTGATCAAGCTAAACAGAATTTTAACGTTAAATCAGAAGAGAAGAAAATGAATAACATCCATAATATTGATTAACCCTTCAGTACAATTACAAATTCATAGAATCATAACTAAAGGAAATTAGCTCATAATGAGCTTAATGACAAAACAAGTAAAGGAAATGGTAAAATAAAGCATAAAACGAATTACAGAGAGGACAAGGAGCTGATGGCTGCTACAATACATGACTGCTACAGTACGAGCTGCTCTAAAAGCAAGGTCACACTCACTATTTGTAATAGCTCTTAAAATAGGGTTACACTCTCTCTCATGCCTCACTTTTTGGGCTTTACAAAATTCAAATACTAAAATATTCCTTGGCCCAATTCCCAAGTCCACACAGCTGTTGCATTGTATTCTCTCTCTTCCATTTTGCACAACACAACATGTATTTTGTCTTCTAGTGGGCAATAGTTGAGCTGGAAATGATTTTATCTTATAGTGACTTGCTTCCTCGAAGCTGCAGCATTCCAAAACATCCCAGAGCAATTCCTTCAACAATTATACCTTTAAAACCTACTCAAAACTACATCAAACCTTCAACAATAACAGATCAGAATTTATAGCTTTTCGCAATTAACCAGATTAACACAGATATTTCCTCAATCAAACAAAACTTGAAGTTATTTTCCAAAATTGATCAAAACAAGAGCAACGATTAAGCTAAAAGGATAGTAATAACTCTTATTTCTAAGAGTTATCACACCCCCAAACTTGAACCACTGCTTGTCCTCAAGTAATGACATTCAACAAGCATTATCTAAACAAAATCAGAACAACATAAGCAAAATCAATGGCAGTCCTCATATACATTTTTCAGAAACATGCTCAACACAAATACCCTTTTCTTAATCACTTTCCATAGTGTGTGTGTGATTTCCCTAGCTTTCAACTCAACTTTAGCAAGGAACTCCGTCCAACTAAAATGCAGCAGAGTCTTAGGTGCATTTTTCAAATATCCTTTGGATGCAAGGGAGAAGATTCACCAGATTATCTTCCTAAGAACAGGGGCTTAACACATTATTGAATTTGTCATATCACTCAATTCACTCTACTTTATGTTCTGTGTTGGTGTTTCACTCAATCTTCACTCATAATGTACTATAACATAGGCTTGACAAATTTCTAACAATCAAAAGTACAAGCACATGACTGCACATAGCAAGAGGACTTGATTGGGTGTAATGGGGCTAAGGTTCAGGTGTGGAAATTTTTGGACAATAGCTTAAGTAGGTGGAGTTCAAGATCTCTTGTCCATATAACCCCCCCAAACTTAGGCATTTTTATATTTCTGTCCACATTTCGGATGACAAGGAGGAGTACTTTCTTGATTTGATTTCTGATTTTGAGTTTTTTTTTATAAAGGAAGGAAAGGATACTTGAGTGTAAACACACTTTCAGTTTTTCTGCAGGTCTTCAGTTTTTACTTTGTTCATTTGATGTGCCTGTTTCCTTCCTCCTTTTGTTACATAGGTACTCCCCTAAACTTATACTAATGGTTGTCCTCAACCATTTTGGTAAGGGTCCACATTTACAGAGTAGCTTGACAACATTCCCAAACTCCACCTAACAGGGTATAACATTGTTTTTTAGGAAACTTGGACTTATAATGTGGCTTAATACAAACAAGAAGGTCTCATGCTCAAAGGGGTTCACAAAGGGTAATACTTGAGGGTTGGCCTTTTAAGTCACAGTAGGTAAAAACAACAAAAATGCCTCAAGCTATTTTGTGTACAACAGTGAAATATGCAATCGATTACAGAAATAAGGCAAGTTCTGCAGAGAACACATATGAATGGAATTCATGATGAAAGAATCTGTTGAAGCCCAAGAGCTCACAGGATTTACGTTGTAGAGTGCTACAACATCTTGTGTAGTCTCATACACCCCCAAACTTTGGTTGAAATCTAATTTAGACGTCACCCTCACGTCCTTGGAAAAAGGTCTTTGCAACCCAATTCCCTCAATTGATTGGTGACTTTGAATGAAGTCCTTATTTTAAGTCCATTTTGAGCTACGGATTTTGTGGTGAGAAAGGATTAATTCAGGGTATTAATGTATTTTACATGCATTAAGGCAAACAACTTGTCTTCATCATATGTACATGGACAACAAACACCATTCATTCATTAAAACTTTTTCTTTCAAAAAGGCCCCCACTTTCCATTAAGCACAATTCTTTTTGAAAGAGTGGGGGCGGGCATACCTCAAACTAACTACATAAACAAAAACAAGCAACTACTTCTAACAATAGAAACTAAAGACATTAAAACTGAAGAGAGATTAAAAAGGGGGTCCGGGTCATCTGATGCTGCAGTAGGCTGCAACATCATGGGTGTTTTCTTGCTCAAGGCTGAGCCAATCTTGCACTGCTCCTGGTGCTTCCACCTTTGGCTAGTTACTTCATGGTGGGCCTGCTGGTTGCTGGATTTTCTTTTGTGATCACCACCTCAACACTAGGCTCTTTTTCAGCATCTTCAGCCATTCCTCCACCAGTATTTGCCTTAGCTTTTGCCCCTTTTTCAAATTTTTGACTTAGAGGTATGTTATCCTCCAACTCTTCACTAGAGTCAGAATATATTTCAGCCTCCAACTCTGCCTTTGTTTTTCTTGGCTTGGGGGGAGCTGTGTGCTTAATTCTGCCTTTCTTGAGTGGAGGAGGGCCTTCAGGCTCAGCTTCAGCCACTTTCTTCTTGCCTTTGTCTTTGTTGCCGGGTTGTACTTGAGGTGGAGTAGGATCCCTTGGTGGTGGTGGTGGTGTCCAGTCAGAACTGACTTCATTGTTATTCACTGAGTGCTCACCAGCAGTGGGATTCACATGAGGGATTTCAGGGTCTTGTTCTGGTGCAGGAGGATTTTCAGGAACAGGTTCTGGTTATGGTACTGGTACAGGGTCTGGCACATTGGGGTTTGTAGGAGCATCTTGCTTCTTAGGTTCAGGAGCATGGTATTTGAAATGCTCAAACAAGGCTTCAGGGAACTGGGGAGGAGAGCTGCCTTGCCTCAACTTATTGATTCCAAGGGTCCTTTGTACCCAGCGGTGTTGCTCTTTAGAAAACTCCTAGAAAAGCTGCTGTTGTTTCACACTATGCTGCAGCATTTGGCATCACAAGTCCACTTTTGAGTTCAACTCATCTGGGTGATCCTGCTGCCCAGATGGAAGAACTGAACCTTGCACCTTTGACACTGAAGTCCCAAAGCGCTTGATGGATAGCCAATCTATGGCCCTTTTGTTATCCCTAACTTCATCTTCAGGTCTTTGCTTCACTCCACACTTATGACACAGGCTTGTGATTAAGGAGGATAAAAATAGCAGACCCTTGGGCTTAAATGCACAAGAAATGATCTCTTTTTCAATCAACTGGCCCACATCAACCTTTTTCTTTTCCAGAATGCACCACAAAAGGATCAGCCTTTCCTTGTTCACTGTTTCCAAATGCGCAGTGGGCAAAATTTTGGTTCTGATTATGTGGTACCATACCTTGGCCAGGGGGGTGAGATCAGGTCTGGCTACTTTCCAGTTATCACCCTTTTGAATCCAATCCGCCCCTTCCATTGTAACTTCCCGCATCATATCATTCAACACGGTTTCTTAAACATCCTTCATCTCTTGGTATTCATCTTGAACATCCTTTAAGCCCCACCCTTTATTCAAAGCTGCAGTAGAGAAAGACACTTTGCAATCTCTCACCATCACATATTTTCGCTCGGGTAAAATGAGGTTTGCATAAAACTCTCTGACGAAGGGGATGATGGGGCCTCTAGGGTGGGAAGAGAATTTCTTCCAGTTGTGGTGGTCAATGAGCGCAGCCACTTCCTCTGTGAGCCCATAGTGAGGAGCGTCCAGGATGAAGAAGCCCTTTTCCAGATGGAAACTCCACTTCTTGACTTCCTTATCAAATTTCTTCTGTGCCTCTTCATCCACAAATCACTTGTCGGCTTCCTCACCAGAAGAGGATGAGAGAGTGGTAATGGGCTTTTTGGAAGACTGACCCCTTGTTTTACCCATGGTCTTTGAAGTGATAGAAAGAGAGTTTGGTTGCTGGTGAGAGACGGAGATGGGTGAGACAGAGATTGAGAGTTAGTTTACGTGTGGGGTTAGGGCAGATGGAACAATGGCTTTATAGAGAGTACGGAGGTTGAGGTGAAAGGTTAGGGATGGATGTGAGTGGTGGAGAGAAGGGTGGCATTAAGTAGGTGGTTGCAAACCAGTTACATTCCCCACGATTTTTTGTCACTTCTCCCTTCCCAAAACTCTCCAACTTTTAAATTCTGAGAGTTCAAAATTCTTACAGTTGAACTTGGGCTTTGGAGCTGTCCAAACTGACACAACCCCCAGCACCTGAACAATGAGCTTGAACTGACTTGACCCAACCCCTAGTACAACCCAATGACTATATTGCTACATCCTGCAGTTACAGGGGTTAACAGCACATATTTATTTAAAATTAAACTAAAACTAAATAAAACTAAAAACTAAAATAAACTAACTAATTAAAGGATATAAAGCTGGGTTGCCTCCCAGGAGCGCTTGATTTACTGTCCTTCAGCCTGACTCCACATTTATGGTTAAGGGTCTATGAGTTGAATAGTGGCCTTCATCCTTGCACAAGGCCCACCCCAATATTGCTTCACCCTTTGGCCATTGACTTTGAATTCCCTTCCAGAACTTTCATCTAACAAATCCACAGCTCCATGAGGGTACACTTTGACCAATTTGAAAGGTACAGACCACCTAGACTTCAACTTCCCAGGGAACAGTTTCAGTCTAGAATTGAACAAGAGCAATTGCATGCCTTCAACTAGTTCCCTGGGTTGAATTTTATGATCATGCCAGGCCTTGACCTTGCTATTGTATGCTTCAGCATTTTCATAGGCAAAGAACCTAAACTCTTCAAGTTCATTCAGCTGCAGCATTCTTGCTTCTCCAGCTCCTTGTGCATCAAAATTCAACTTCTTTATGACCCAGAATGCCTCGTGTTTCAGCTCAATTGGTAAATGGCAAGCCTTTCCATAAACTAATCTATAAGGGGACATGTCAGTGGGAGTTTTAAATGCAGTTCTGTAGGCCCAGAGATCATCATCTAAGTGTAAGGATCAGTCCTTCCTAGAAGGGTTCACCATCTTTTCAAGGATTCTTTTGATCTCTCTGTTGGACACTTCATCTTGCCCACTAGTCTGAGGGTGATATGCAGTAGCCACTTTGTGTTTCACTCCATATTTTGCAAGCAAGTTAGCAAACAACTTGTTACAAAAATGAGAGCCTTCATCACTGATTGTAGCTCTTGGAGTGCCAAATCTGGTGAATATGTTCTTGTGTAGGAACTTTGTAACTACTCTGGCATCATTGGACGGCAATGCTACTGCTTCTACCTATTTGGAGACATAGTCCACTACAAATAAGATGTAGGCATTCCCATAAGAGACAGGAAATGGCCCCATAAAATCTATTCCCCATACATCAAACAATTCAATCTCCAAAATGGTGTTGAGTGGCAGCTCTTGTCTGTTAGAAATATTCCCCACCCTCTAACATCTGTCACAATTCTTGGCATACTCTTGAGAATCTTTGAACAAAGTGGGCCAGAAATACCTTGATTGTAAGACTTTAGCAGTTGTTCTTTTTCCTCCAAAGTGACCACCATAAGGAGCAGTGTGGCAATCACCAAGGATATCTTGCATTTCTTCCTCAGCAACACATCTCCTCATGATCTGGTCTTGGCATCTTTTGTACAGAAAGGGTTCATCCCAGTAAAAGTGTTTAACTTGATGCAGAAACCTCCTTTTCTGTTGAGAATTCATCTCCACTAGAATTATTCCACTGACCAGAAAATTCAAAATGTCTGCGTACCAGGGTGTTGCAACATCTTCAAGCATTAGCAGGTGTTCATCAAGAAAATTTTCTTTGATTTCTCCATGAGACTCGGGTTCCCCTTCTTCAACAATTCTAGAGAGATGATCAGCTACCTGATTTTCAATACCCTTCTTATCTTTGATTTCCAAATCAAATTCTTGAAGCAAAAGTACCCATCTGATAAGCCTTGGCTTTGCATCCTTCTTGTCAATGAGATACTTAATGGCTGCATGATCTGTATATACCACTACTTTGGTTCCCACCATATAGGGTCTGAACTGGTCAAAAGCAAACACCACAACCAACAATTCTTTTTCAGTAGTGGTGTAATTGATGTGAGCATCAATGAGAGTCTTGCTAGCATAATAGATGGTATGGAAGATTTTGTTATACCTTTGGCCTAGCACAGCTCCTACTGCAAAATCACTGGCATCACACATCAACTCAACTGGTCTTTCCCAGTCGGGAGCTACTATTACAGGCGCAGTAATCAAGGCCTTCTTCAGCAGTTCAAAAGATGATAAACACTCATCTGTGAAGTCAAATGCACTATCATGCTCCAGCAATTTTCACAGTGGCTTGGAAATTTTTGAGAAATCTTTGATGAAACTTCTATAGAACCCAGCATGTCCTAGAAAACTTCTGATGCCCTTGACAGAATTGGGTGGGGGAAGTTTTTCAATCACCTCAACCTTAGCTTTGTCCACCTCTAAGCCTTTCTTCGACACTTTGTGGCCTAGAACAATGCCTTCTTTGACCATGAAATGACACTTCTCCCAATTCAAAACTAAATTGGTTTCTTCACATCTGTCCAGCACCTGCTCTAGATTGTCCAAGTACCCTATGAATGAATCTCCAAAAACTGAGAAATCATTCATGAAAATTTCCATAGTATTCTCAATAAAATCAGAAAAGATAGCCATCATACATCTTTGAAAAGTTGTTGGAGCATTGCAGAGCCCAAAAGGCATTCTTTTGAAAGTAAATGTACTATATGGGCAAGTGAAGGTGGTCTTTTGCCGATCTTCTGGTGCCACTACTATTTGATTGTAACCTGAATAGCCATCTAAGAAACAGTAGAAGTCTCTCCCAGATAACCTATCAAGCATTTGATCAATGAATGGTAGTGGAAAATGATATTTCCTTGTGGCTTTGTTCAGATTTCTGTAGTCCATACATATCCTCCAACCTGTGACTGTTCTTGTAGGAATAAGCTCATTCTTCTCATTCTTCACCACAGTAACTCCTAATTTTTTGGAACACATTACACAGGACTTACCCACACACTATCTGCAATGGGGTAAATAATTCTTGCATCAAGCCATTTGATGATCTCCTTCTTTACCACCTCTTTCATTATCGGGTTCAGTCTTCTCTAGACCTCAATACTGTTCTTGGCATCTTCCTCTAACAAGATTCTGTGCATACAAAGACTAGGACTGATTCCTCTAATATCTGCCATTTGCCATTTGCCATCCAATAGCCTTCTTGTGCCTCTTCAAAATTGAGATAAGGCTACCTTCTTGCTTGGAAGTTAAGAAAGAAGAGATGATGATAGGAAGAGTTTCCTTTTCTCCAAGGTAAGCATATTTCAGGTGGGAAGGAAGTTGCTTTAATTCAAGGGTGGGAGGTCTTTCAATAGAGGGTACACTCTCCTTGAAGGTGTCTGCAGATACATCTAAGGACTCATATTTTCTGATCCAAGATCTTTGTGCCAAATTCCTTTCGACTAGCTGCTTTAACTCTTCATTTTCAGAATCAATTTCCTTATTTAGTTCAAACTCATGCTCCAAGTCTTGCCCTGATGCTATCAATTGCTCTTGCACAAGAGATTCAATACCAATAATAACAGAACAACTTTCCATCTCTTCATCAGGATAGTGTAATACATTAAAAACATTGAAAGTCACTTGTTGATCATTCACCTACATAGTGAGTTCTCCTTTCTGCACATCTATCAATGTTCTTCCAGTTGCAAGATAGGGTCTTCCAAGGATATTTGGGACTTCTTTGTCAGCCTCAAAATCAAGAATAATAAAATCCACTGGAAACACAAATCTATCTACCTTAATCAGAACATCCTCAATCTTTCCTTCTGGGTAAGCAATAGATCTGTCAGCAAGTTGCAAAGTGACAGTGGTAGGTCTGGCTTCTCCAATCTTCAATTGCTTTAAAATGGACATTGGCATCAAATTAATGCTAGCTCCAAGATCACAAAAGGCCTTTCCACAGTAAGTATTCCCTATAGAGCAAGGAATTGTAAAACTGCCCGGGTTTTTCATTTTTTGGGGATCCTTGTTCTACAACATCTGACTACACTCCTTTGTCATTGCCACTGTCTCAAATTCCCCCAATATCTTTCTCTTGGTAAGAATATCTTTCATGAATTTGGTGTAATTAGGCATCTGTTTCAAAGCTTTAACCAGAGGTACGTGGATGTGTAATTGATTCAGAATTTCCATGAATTTGTTAAACTGCTTCTCTTGAGCTGCTTTCCTCAACCTTGGTGGAAATGGAGGAGGTGGCCTTTCTGGAATCAATTTAGCCTCTTTTTGCTTGGGGGTCTCCTGCACTGGTTCTACATTTACTGGAATTACTGCAGGAATTTCCTGTTCTGGCTCAACTGTATCAGTCTTCCCTATTGTTGGTTACTTAAATGCTACAGCATCTTGTAGCTCTTTACCACTTCTCAGATTTATAGCTTTAACTTGCTCCTTCCCTTTATCAGTAGAAGTTGATGGACTTTCTGTAGATGTAGGCAAGGTCCCAGTTGGCCTATTTGTAAGAGCAGTGGCCAACTAGCCTACCCGATTCTCCAAGTTCCTCGTAGCTACCCCTTGGTTCTGAAATTGGGTCTTGGTTTCAGTCATGAAGGCCTTCAGAATGGCTTCCAAAAAAGGTTCCTTAGCTGGGGCTTGAGCCTGCTACTGAGTGTTTTATCCTTGTTACTGATTTTTCTGTGAAGCATGACCAGGAGGTGGATTCTGAATGTTGTTGTAATTGCTGTAGCTAAGATTTGGATGTGGATGCTTGTATCCAGAGTTGTAATTGTTGTTGTAAGCATAATTTCCCCTATTTCCCACATAGTTCACTGAAACAGGGTTGCTTGGACATGCTTCAAAAATGTGCCCTTCTCCACATAATACACAGGACATTGCATTTACGGGAGCCACCGGTTCAACCATAGCAAGTTCTTTACTTGCATTAGTAGCAGCTAGATTTTTCAGCATGTTAGTGATGGAGGCAAGCTGAGCAGATAGGGCCCTTACTTCCATCACTTCAAGCATCCCAGCAATGGTTTTAGCAGAATTGGCCCTTACAATTGGTCATTGATAGCTATTAGCAGCTATGCTTTCAATCAATGCATAAGCTTCATTGTATGATTTTGTCAAGAATGTACCTCCAGATGAAGCATCTAACATCAATCTTAAAGGAGGCAGGAGTCCATTGTAGAAGGTCTCCATTTGAATACATACAGGGATGCTGTGATGAGGACATCTTATCAAAATCTCCTTGAACCTCTCCCATGATTCATACAATGACTCATCATCATTTTTCCTGAATGAAGTTATATCACTCCTCATTCTTGCATTTTTAGTAGGAGGAAAGTACTTAGTCAAGAACTTTTCGGCTAGGCCATTCCATGAATTAATGGAATTGGATTCCAAGGAGTTCAACCAAGTCTTGGCTCTGTCCCTCAAAGAATAAGGAAAGAACCTTAACCTGAAATCACTTACTCCAGGAGTCTTGAAATTGCTGGCCACTTCCAGAAATTGCCTCATATATAAGTGTGGATCTTGAGTAGGGGCACCACTGAACTGCCCAACAGTATGAAGCATTTGAAACATCATTGGTTTGAACTCAAACTGTGGGGTAGTTATTTCTGGTCTCACAATCCCAGTGTTCATGGTTTGGGGATCAAAGACAGTATAGTCCCTGATGGACCTATCCCTATCATTTGCCATTTCAATCATCCCAGGTTGATCTTCATCCTCATTTCCCAGAATGTGAGCCATGAAGCCTAAGTCAGAGTTCTGATCTCTAGCTCTTTGTTCTTTAGTTCTCTTCCTAAGGCTCTTTGCGGTTTTTTCTATCTCCAAGTCTATTTGAAACTCGGGTGTACCCTTGTTGCGCATGCATATGTGAACCTATTGCTAAGCAAAGTGCACACAGTTTTCAGTACTAACTAAATAGACGAAGTTAACAAAATAATTTAGATATTCAACACCATTGTCAATCCCCGGCAACGGCGCCAGAAACTTGTTGGTTCATAAATGTGATGTGCAAGTGTACATAGTCAAACAAATAATAAAGTGTGAGTGAGATCGTTCCCACGAGGATTTAAATGAATTGAATACAAATTCTAGTTTTAACTTTTTCTACTTAGCTCAATAAAACAAAGAATAATTTTAAGCATGTATGGTAAATGGAGTAATTGGGTGTCATAACAGTAAGTAATAAATGCAAGGAATTAATAAAAGCAATAAATGGGTGTTTTAGAACAGTGATGGAAACAGCTAGGATTCTAATCCTTTGTAATCTTAACTTCAGGGTAATTGATGCTTTAGGATGCTACAGCATTTAGTACAGGAAATGAAGTTTGCTTTCCAACAGTAAAACTGAGTTCATTAAAAGCTTCTTATTCCTCAGTTCATATTAATTTCCCTCAGCTGTCAGATAATTACGCCCAGCTACTTAAAGACTTGAAGGCTATTGCTAGCTCATTCAATACAATTAATTTTCCAATTAATTGTTCTATCTTTATCTTCAATTCAAGTCCACTAACTTGGTTTTTCCAAACTAGTTAACTAATAATTCAGATTAGTTGATCAAGCTAAACAAAATTTAAACGTTAAATCAGAAGAGAAGAAAATGAATAACATCCATAACATTGATTAACCCTTCAGTACAATTACAAATTCATATAATCCTAACTAAAGGAAATTAGCTCATAATGACCTTAATGACAAAACAAGTAAAGGAAATGGTAAAATAAAGAATAAAACGAATTACAGAGAGGACAAGGAGCTGACGGCTGCTACAGTACAGGGCTGCTACAGTACGAGCTGCTCTAAAAGCAAGGTCACACTCACTATTTGTAATAGCTCCCAAAATAGGGTTACACTCTCTCTCATGACTCACTTTTTGGGCTTTTACAAAAATTCAAATACTAAAATATTCCTTGGCCCAATAGCGTGGCTTTGAGTTTCCCATCGCACTCGGGAATACGTAGGAGCAGAATCAATCATCACTACTACAAAAAAGGGCTTTAATAGCGCACCTTCAATAGCGCTTTAATGAGAAACGCTACTTAAAAAGAGGCGAAAGACATTTAATAGCGTTTCCTATAGTAAGCGTTTTCCATTCCTTACCCTAAGACAGCGCTTCCCTAAGGAAGTGCTATTGAATGTTGATGGGTAAGAATAAATAGCGCTTCCTTAAGGAAGCGCTATCTTTGGTCAGGGAATAGACAATGGTTCATTAAACAAGTGCTAACTATTCATTATCTAAGATAGCGCTCCGACGAGAAAACGCTACTTATTATTTTTCTTGAGAATAAAATTTGTTCCCCCCTCTCTCTCCAAACAATTTCCCCCACTTTAAAAAATTTCGCGCGACCTACCTTATTTGCGACTCTTAACATAGCACCTTCACTCATTCTTCTTCAATGACACCTTCGAACCACCAAGCTTGCACGACCACCACACACCACCATCGCTCAGTCATTATTCAAGCCCTTATACACAGTCGCACACCTCACCGCTCACAAACAGCAATTTGAAGAACTCATCACCGCCGTCTCCAATGTTTCCATTCTCGCAAAAAACACATTACCGTCGTCTCCACACTCGCTGCCGTTTCTGATCCTCCGGCACCATTATTTCAAAATCCCAGATTTTGCGCATCACGGCAGTAATGCCTGTCACGGCCAGGCCGTGACCAATTCTGACTTGGAGAGCTGCTTCACTGATGGCTGTCACGGCCCGGCCGTGACATCATCTGACTTTTGCGTTCTTCTTTTTATTCAGCCCTACGTGATCATGGCCATGATGCTTATCACACCTAGACCGTGATGGTCTCTGTTTGGCTCATTTTTCTTGTTTTTCAAGTTCCATCTTTATGCAAACTCCAAATCAACTGGACTTACGCATTTTCATTATCAATTCCTGCACACAAACACCACAAAACCACCTTACCCGTTCCAAGGTAAAATCTAAAAAAAAAATCAAATTAAAAATGCCTAAACTACATGAAAATGCATGCAATATGATAAAGAAATATGAGGTGAAATCACACTCATCAAACTATCCCAAGCTTAAGATTTTCCTTGTCCTCAAGCAATAACCAAGGCTAGACAAGATAAACAATCAGAGCATGGACAGTGAACCAAGAACCCGAGTAACAAATCCAAGTAACAGGCACATCCAAATAAGTAACCAAGAGACAATCAATTTCATGTCCAATCAGAAGCTTAGGTTCCCTAAATTCATGCCTCTCACCAATTCGGGCACTCTTCTCACCTCACTAAAGTGTTTTAAGGACATATGACAATTCACTCAATTTCCTCAAGGTATCCTACCATAAGCTTGACTATTAACCAAAATCTCTACTTTATTAATGAAAACACATAAGAATCAAGAGGTCTTTTATTTTGGTTGTAATGGGGCCATGGGATTAATCGTTAGGTGGGGAAACCAAGAAAAGGAAAATTCAAGAAGGCTAACAAAATATAAAACAATGCAAAGCACGACAACCTTCTAAAATACCTTTTTGGGCTTTAATTTACTTTTATACCTTTCTTTATTTCTTTCTTTCTTTTTCATTTTATTTCTCACTTTCTTTTTCTCATCCCCTTCTCCATTTCTTTTTTTATATTTTTTTATTTGGAGAAAGGGAGATTTTCAACTTAGGAGAAATATTTTTATAACTTTTTCATTCCAGAATTTATTTTTTCAAACCACATTTTTGCCCTTTTTGCAATACTTTAAAAGGTGACATACCAAGCATCATTCATCAAAATCAATCGAGGTATCAAGAAAAGCATTTTATTCTATTAGGCTCAAAATTGGGCAACTAAGGGGTATTATTTAATCAGTCAAAGCTCAAAAGGCCAGAAAAATACCTAATGCCTCAATCATTTTCAAATATGTTTTAAAAAAATTTTAAGTTTCAAAACGATTTCAAGTCAAGTTCTAGATAATACAATCCAAGAGGAATAAAACACTCAATCACAAGGAATGGGGCAAATTTAGTGAGTACCCCTTTTAGGCTCAAGAATCTCACATTTAGTATTTTAAAATCAATGAGAAACACAAATCCAAGGAACCACATGCTAATTATCAACTATCAAAAGAGCATCTCAAACATTTTTATTTTTAGCCTATCACAAGAACACAAAAATTGGGTTCATAAATTCACCGTCTCAATTCATTTGGCACAAAGCTCTCACAATTGAATGCATACTCTAAGCAAGGGGCAATCTAATCATGTGATTATGCAAAACTACACCTATATGAATGAAACATGCAAAAAATGCAGAAAATAAAACCAAAAATAATACCCATACCCCAAGCTTAAGAACTTACATTGTCCCCAATGTAAATAATCAAGTCTGAAGGAGGATAAAAATAAAAAATGGAACTCACTGAGGTGGTGGTGGGTGCTGGCTTAGATGCCAGTCATAGAGTTGCTGTATCACGGCTCTCTGCTCGC
Organism: Sophora flavescens; assembly: GCA_030762895.1. Taxonomy (NCBI): domain Eukaryota; kingdom Viridiplantae; phylum Streptophyta; class Magnoliopsida; order Fabales; family Fabaceae; genus Sophora; species Sophora flavescens. The sequence continues at coordinate 54,813,916 of CM061064.1, forward strand.
GCTGCTCCTCCATGATGCGCTCTTGGTTTGCTAGAATAGTATCAAAGGTGGACGACAACTGCGCATAAGGATCTTCAGATGATGTACCTGCAGAGGAAAAAGAAGATGGGCGCCCAGATGGCCTAGCCGGCGGTGGCGAGCGTAACGATCTTTGTATCTCGATAGGCTCAGGCTCCTCATCACATAGTACTCGCCAATTTGCAGGAATTTTAACATCCAGTAATGTGGGGGTTAGGGAAAGGAATAAGGTTTTTGAGCACAGGGTGGTTAAGGCAATAGATGTCATCCTGTTGGATGATCATCCCCATAGATTCACAAGCACCCATTGTTAAGCGCGTCCGCCCCGGGCGGATTCATAACCATCTAAATCAAAGTGGAAATGATGGCATATGGTGGTGATCAAACCACCAATGACAATAGTCTCATTTGAGCTCTTGGAACCTTTAAAAGGTGCCTAGCCATATACGTCCCCGTGTCCACATTACTCTCAGGATGGAGCATGGCCGATAGGAATAGGACCTCGTCCGCATGGACGGATCCATCACTCTCGCCACGGCCAAACAAAGTGTTGGACATAACCCTATGGATATAGTGCAGGCTAGGGTTAACTAGGGCCGTAGACTTGGCCGTCCTAGGATTAAAATGACCCCTAAGGTAAGTAATATGAGACCAAAAACCGTCAAGACTAAATCCAATGGGATAAGTCTGTTCCCCCCAACTGGCAATTCAAAAATTTCATTAAATTCAACCAGAGTCAATTGAAAATCCCGATTAAATATCCGAAAAGCGCTCCAGCCTTCAGTACAATGGGCCTTTTGCAAAATCTGACCATTAAAGGAGCTCGGGAATTCAAGAGTGGGGCCAATGTATGCAAGGTACCGGGTGCGAGTGAACTCATTCCACCCTACATTTTCTAACATCTAATTTATATGCACAGTCAAACCCAGGGTGTCTATACAGGCATCATCCATATACTTTGTTTGGACTATTTTCCTATTTTTCAAAATGTTAAACGTATCTTGTTGTGCAGTATTTTTAAAGACAATGCCATACCCATGTTCATAAGTGTCAGAGTAAGAAAAGTTAGAAGAGTTACCTGAGTTCCTGTTTCCCCTTGTACGAGGACGTGAGGCTTCGCTTGCCCTTTGGCGCTTGCTTGCCATGATTGCTCCAATGAATCCCAAAGCACCAGAATGCACAATCCCCTCTGTTGATTTCTTCAAATTCGAATTTAATGGGCTAGGGTTCCAAAATTGGGACTTTTTGATTTTGCCCAAAATTGAAGGAATTAGCTTGTGGGTTTTGTTGGGTTGGATTTAGGAAGGGAGGAAACCAAGTTTGTTTGGCATGGGTGTCATGGAGGAGGTGAGTTTTGAAGCTTTTAGTTGAGTGGGTATGGTGGAGGTTGTGAGGAGATGAAGAAGAAGATGAATAGTAGAAGATGAAGATGGTGGTTGGGTAGGAGGGATGTGGTGATGAAGTTTGGGTGAAAGATTAGGTGAGGAGCGGTGGTTGAAGTGTTGGCTTCGCAAGTCCCTCGTCACCGTTCCACTGCCATCATCCCTCGGTCCTCTTCATGCAGTCACGCAAGCCCTAACGTTCTCTCAGGTAAGCCTCCACCCATTCCGCTCTCTCTCTTTCGCTCACCTGCACACCTTCTTCTGCGCACACAGTTTTGTTCTTAATTTGTGCATAAATTTGTTCTGTTTCATACTTGTCACCCCAAAGAAACTTTGATGATATGGCTGAACTTTGATTGGATTGGATTGTTTATGTGCTAAACTTTGATGATATGACTGAAGCCAAATTACTTGCTATATCATTATATAATTTTCTAGTTTCTACTTAATGTTTTATATAATTTTGATGGGTCTGCTATATCAGTATATAATTTTCTAGTTTCTTGTTGACGGCGGATCTAGGCAAGTATACCCAGTCGTACAAGTAATAAAGAGGTAAGAGGGATATCGTTCCCACGAGGACTGAGACAAGTAATAGCACGTAACAAATCAATTACTATCTAAGCGAATCTTTGGATGGAAGGGAGCTCAATAGTAAATACCAAGCCCAACAAGAGTTAAAATAAACAAAATAAAAGTAACAAGTTCTTTTTGGATTTTTGTCAAACACTTGGAATGCACAAAGAAAGGGATTCTTCAAATTTGATGAAAGATGTTGGGATTAAGCTTCACTAAACCTTTGCCTCATGCAATACTAAGACCACCAATCCAGTTCATGTTTCAAATATTAAAATCAACCCACAAGATTACTCAAGTCCTAATTCCTTAGATGACAAGAGCCTAAATCCCCTAATTAGACCCTAATTCCTTAGGTGGCCTAATTAAGGAATTTGCATTAAGAGTAGGGATTACACGATTACTAATAAACCAAAATCCATTCCTAGATGCAAGGTTTACTAGGTGATTAATTCCAGATCAAGAAATGATAAGAACGTCCCCATTGCAAATCAAATCTCAGAACAATTCATGGATGATCAGACCACAAAAAGCATTAAGCGTAGGAATTAAACACTAATAAGAAATCATAAACATGGATTAATAGATCAAGGCAAATACATGAGATTCGGTTTAGCTACATCTAATCCCAACAAAAAGGGAATTTAGCTACTCATAGTCGTAGAGAAAGCCAAAATCAAAATAATAGAAACAAGGGAGAGAAGAAACTCCATGGAAGCTTTCCACAGCCGTCACATCAGCCCCTGGTTCAGAGAGAATGTGTTTTTAGGGTAAAAAATCGCTCTTTTATGTTCTGCCCAAATGTCTATTTATAGATTAGGCACGCGTCACGGCCGTGACAGCTTCTGCCTTGAGCGTTGCATCACCAAATGGTCTGTCACGGCCGTGATGGGCATCACGGCCTAGCCGTGACAGATTCTGCCTAGAAGGGGTCTGGCTCAGTTAACATGTCACGGCCGTGACAGCTTCTGACCAGAAGGGGTCTGGCTCAGTTAACATGTCACGGTCGTGATGGGCATCACGGCTAGGCCGTGATAGCTTCTGACTTTTGCCTTGTTTTCTTTCCAGTTTTGCTTGATCATGGCCGTGATGGTCATCACGGCTAGGCCGTGATGGGCTCTGCTTGGCTCATTTTCTTCACTTTTCAAGCCCCATCTTCATGCAAGCTCCACTATGGTTGATCTTGAGCATTTAATCCCTAGATTTCTGCAAAACAACACCACAACACCGCCTTATCCGTTCCAAGGTAAAAACTAACAAAAATCAAATTCAAATTGCCTAAACTATAAGAAAATGCATGCAAAATGCAAATGAAATATGCGGTGAAATCACACTTATCAAATCACCCCAAGCTTAAGACTTTGCTTGTCCTCAAGCAATCACTAAGGCCAGAAGATATAAATAGTCAGAGCATGGATAGTAAACCAAGAACCCGAGTAACTAATCCAATTAACAGGCATTTTCAAATAATTCACCAAGAGACAATCAATTTCAAATCCAATTAGAAGCTTAGGTTTCCTAGACTCATATTCTCACTGATTCGGGCACTCTTTCTCACCTCACTCAAGTGTTTAAGGATATAAGACAATTCGCTCAATTTCCTCGAGGAATGAATTCTACCATAAGCTTGACTATTAACCAAATCTCTACTTTATTAATGAAAACACATAAGAATCAAGAGGTTTTTTACTTTGGTTGTAACGGGGCCATGGGATTAATCGTTAGGTGGGGAAATCAAGAAAAGGAAATTTCAAGAAGGCTAAACAAAATATCAAGCATTACAAAGCATGACACCTTCGAAAATACCTTTTTGGGTTTGGATTCATTTTTCCACCTTTCTTTCTTTCTTTTTATTTTATTTCTCACTTCCTTTTGTCATCCCCTTCTCCATTTTTATTATTATTATTATTATTTTAACTTTTTTTTTGGTGAAGAGGGGATTTTCAGCTCAAGAGAAATATTTTCTAACTTTCCCATCCCATACTTTTTCAACTACCTTTTTACCCTTTTTGTAATACTTTAAAAGGTGCCATACCAAGCATCATTCACCAAAATATTTCAGGGTGCCAAGGAAAGTATTTTATTCTTGTAGGCTCAAAATTGGGCAACTAAGGGGTAGCATTTAGTCAATCAAAGCTCAAAAGGCCGGAAAAATACCTAGTGCCTCAATCATTTTCAAAAATGTTTTCAAAAATTTTAAAGTTTCAAAACGGTTTCAAGCCAAGTTCTAGAGAATACAATCCAAGAGGAATAAAACACTCTATCACAAAGAATGTGGTAGATTTAGTGAGTACCCCTTTTTGGCTCAAAGTCTCACAGTTCAAAAATCAATGAGAAACACAAATCTACGGAACCACATGCTAATTATCAACTATCAAAGATCATCTCAAGCATTTTTTTTATTTGTAACCTTATCACAAGAATAAAAAAATTGGGTTCAAAAATTCACTATATCAATTTATTTGGTACCAAGTTCTCACAATTGGATGCATAATCTAAGCAAGGGCAAATCTAATCATGTGATCATGCAAAACTATGCCTATATGAATGCAACATGAAAAATGCAAAAATTCAAGAATTTGCAAAAATACCCCTACCCCAAGCTTAAAAACTTACATTGTCCCCAATGTAAATAATCAAGTCGGAGAGAGGAGAAAAATGGAACGACTCACCGAGGTGGTAGCGGGTGTTGGCTCACATGCCTAGTCAGAGGGATGCTGGAAAATGTGTCACGACCGTGATGCTCATCACAGGCAGGCCGTGATCAATTCTGGTCCATAGGAGCTGGCCTGTCACGACCGTGATACTCTCTGATCTTCAGGGTCCTTCTCATCACGGCCGTGATACTTCTGCTTTATTTGTCCTTGCTCTTCCTTCCTTCTTAACCTGAAAACACTTAACAAATCTATTAATTTATGATCTTTTTCCTCTTGATCTTCTCAAATTATTCAAGAATGAAATTCAAAAACGAATGGAAAAGGGAAAAAGGGAAAGAAAACTTGGGTTGCCTCCCAGTAAGCGCTTATTTATGGTCTTAAGCTTGACCATACTTCTTTCAATCAACCGGGGTCAGCTGTGTGTATAAGTGCAAGAACACTTCTCTTCCATGGGAGTCCTTCAAAGAGCTGATTATGCTCATATGGCCAATTGCGCTTCCGCTTTGCTCTTTTCACTCTGAGCTTCATGGCCTTACTCCCTCCCGGCGGAGGTTTTGTTTCCACATGATTAGCAACTCCAACTTCATCACCACCGGTTGCATCAAGATCCTTCTCCTATTTCTCATCAAGATTTTCAATATAATTCATAATTACCTTCTCAAGAGTAGAGGAGTGGTGCTGATGTGCAAAGACTTCTTTAGCCACCACATCCACAATGTCCATGCGGAAACAATTCTCTTCATCACTCGGGTGATGCATAGCTTCAAATACATTGAAGATAACCTCTTCATCTTGCAGTGAGTCGAAGTTGGCCTTTTTTTACATCTATCAAAGCACGACCAGTTGCTAGAAAAGGTCTCCCTAATATAAGTGGAACTTATGCATCCTCCTCCATGTCTAATATCAGAAAATCCGCTGGGAAGATAAACTTATCCACTTTGACCAAAACATCTTCCATAATACCAAGAGGACGCTTGATTGATCTATCGGCTAGTTGCAATGCCATCCTTGTTTGTTTCACTTCACCACCTCCAAGCTTGTTCAATATTGAAAGCGGCATCAAATTGATACTCGCCCCCAAGTCACACAAGTATTTCCCAATAGAGACACTCCCAATTGTGCAAGGGATTGTAAAACTACCAGGATCTTTAAGCTTTGGAGGTAGCTTCCTTTGAAGTATTGCACTACATTCTTCAGTCAAGGCAACAGTCTCATCTTCTTTAAACCTTCTTTTCTTCGTAAGTAACTCCTTCATGAACTTTGCATAAGTTGTCATTTGCTCTAGTGCTTCAGCAAAGGGTATGTTGATTTGTAACCTCTTAAAGATGTCAAGAAATTTGGCAAATTGCTCTTCTTTATCCTTCTTCTTGCTTAAGTGAGGATATGACAATTTTACATAAGAATGGATCTCTTGAGGCTTGTCTCCATCTTTCAAAATCTGACTTTTACTCCTCCTCAAAATTGAATCTTCATCCACTAACTTTTCTCTCTTGTCTTTTTCTTCTTCCTCTATTACAACCTCTTTGCCTTTTTCCTAATTTTTCACTCTTTTTTCAGCACTCAACTCAGTTTTTTCAGCAACTCTCGTATTTTTCAACAAAGGCTCACTGCTCACTTTCTCAAGACTTTTACCACTCCTCAAAACAACAGCCTTACAATGCTCTTTAGGATTTATTTGAGTATTACCTGAAAAACTGCCGCTAGATTGTTCCGCTAGGTGCTTTGCAATTTGTCCAACTTGAACCTCCAAGTTTTTGATGGAAGCATCAGTGGTTTTCTGGTTTGACATGGACATTTGCATGAATTGATTGAGGGTGTTCTCCAAGATAGAAGTCCGGTCTTGAGGCAGTTGTGTGGGATGAGGCTTACTTTCTTGTCCGGCATCTTGTTTCCAACCAGAACTTGGTTGATTCCTCCACCCTTGGTTGTAATTATTGGAATATTGGTTGTTACCTTGCCGCCCATAGTTCCCCATATAATTAGCTTCCTCATGGGAACTAGGTGTGGCCTCACAATTCCCATTGTCATGATCTCCTCCACAAAAATCACATATCATTACCTGTTGAGGTGGCATGGTTGTACCTTGTATGGTTTGGAGCTGTTGTGGGAGTTGAGCTAGTTGCTTGGTAATGGACTCAAGTTGTTGTGTCATAAGCTTATGTTGAACCAAAAGTGCAGGTTGTGAGTCTAACTCCAACACTCCCCTTCTTGATGTGGTACATCGGTCATGATGCATCAAATAGTCATTAGATTCCATAGCTTCTATCAAAGTCAATGCTTCCTCCGGTGTCTTTGTGTTCATGGAACCTCCAGCTGAGGCATCCAACATAAGCTTGGTTGACGGCCTCAATCCATTACAAAATGTTTGAATTTGGACAAGATCATCAAACCCATGATTTGGACATTTCCGGAGCAAGTCTTTGAACCTTTCCCATGTGTCATGAAGAGTCTCACCCTCTTGTTGAACAAAACTTGTGATATCACCCCGTGTCTTCACAAATATTGAGGCGGGGAAGAACCTTGCAAGAAATTTAGCCTCTAAGTCATCCCATGTAGAGATGCTCCCCCTTGGTTGAGATTGGAGCCAAGCCTTGACTCTATCTCTTAGAGAGAAAGGAAATAACCTTAGGCGAATTGATTTTGTTGCATCATATTCAAGAGAGTCGGCTTGATCTCAAAATTGTTGGAATTCATTGGAGGCCTCACTATGCTAGTGACATGCCGATTGACATTTGTATTGGCATAATCCCCAAGTGTCCTCCGTGGAACACCCTCACCATTGACTACCATCTCAAGTGGTTCTTGACGAACTTGTGCAGTGGAGGTCTCTTGTTCTCTTTCTTGTTGCTCTAATAACTTCCGCTGTCTTGCTTAACTCCGATTCTTCCTAGCCGCTTTTTCTATTTCAGGATCGTAGAGAAGTTGGTCAACTGGGATAGTACCTCGCATGCACAAAAGCCTAGAGACCAAGAATGTTAGCACTCAATGACAGCAAAGAGAAACAGATAATAAAACAAAAAATAAAATTGTGCTTAAATTAGTAATCAAGATGGGTATGCTAATATTATTACACAGTCCCCGGCAACGACGCCAAAAACTTGTTAGACGGATGATCTAGGCAAGTATACCCAGTCGTACAAGTAATAAAGAGGTAAGAGGGATATCGTTCCCACGAGGACTGAGACAAGTACTAGCACGTAACAAATCAATTACTATCTAAGCAAATCTTTGGATGGAAGGGAGCTCAATAGTAAATACCAAGCCCAACAAGAGTTAAAATAAACAAAATAAAAGTAACAAGTTCTTTTTGGATTTTTGTCAAACACTTGGAATGCACAAAGAAAGGGATTCTTCAAATATGATGAAAGATGTTGGGATTAAACTTCACTAAACCTTTGCCTCATGCAATAGTAAGACCACCAATCCAGTTCATGCTTCAAATATTAAAATCAACCCACAAGATTACTCAAGTCCTAATTCCTTAGATGACAAGAGCCTAAATCCCCTAATTAGACCCTAATTCCTTACGTGGCCTAATTAAGGAATTTGCATTAAGAGTAGGGATTACACGATTACTAATAAACCAAAATCCATTCCTAGATGCAAGGTTTACTAGGTGATTAATTCCAGATCAAGAAATGATAAGAATGTCCCCATTTCAAATCAAATCTCAGAACAATTCATGGATGATCAGACCACAAAAAGCATTAAGCGTAGGAATTAAACACTAATAACAAAGCATAAACATGGATTAATAGATCAAGGTAAAAACACGAGATTCGGTTTAGCTACATCTAATCCCAACAAAAAGGGAATTTAGCTACTCATAGTCATAGAGAAAGCCAAAATCAAAACAATAGAAACAAGGGAGAGAAGAAACTCCATGGAAGCTTTCCACAGCCGTCACAGCAGTCCCTGGTTCAGAGAGAATGTGTTTTTAGGGTAAAAATCGCTCTTTTATGTTCTGCCCAGATGTCTATTTATAGATTAGGCGCGCGTCACGGCCGTGATGACCATCACGGCCAGGCCGTGACAGCTTCTGCCTTGAGCGTTGCTTCACCAAATGGTCTGTCACGGTCGTGATGGGCGTCACGGCCTAGCTGTGACAGATTCTGCCTAGAAGGGGTCTGGCTCAGTTAACATGTCACGGTCGTGATGGGCATCACGGCTAGGCCGTGACAACTTCTGACTAGAAGGGGTCTGGCTCAGTTAACATGTCACGGTCGTGATGGGCATCACGGCTAGGCCGTGACAGCTTCTGACTTTTGCCTTTTTCTTTCCAGTTTTACTTGATCATGGCCGTGATGGGCTCTGCTTGGCTCATTTTCTTCACTTTTCAAGCCCCATCTTCATGCAAGCTCCACCATGGTTGATCCTGAGCATTTAATCCCTAAATTTCTGCAAAACAAGACTACAACACCGCCTTACCCGTTCCAAGGTAAAAAATAACAAAAATCAAATTAATATTGCCTAAACTATATGAAAATGCATGCAAAATGCAAATAAAATATGCGATGAAATCACACTCATCATTTCTATTGAATGTGTCTAAGTCAATAACTGATAATGAGTGATTCTTCTACTTCTTTGTTGATTGGATATTCTTTTTGATACATTTTGATTTAATTTTCCTTCTCTCTTTTTCTGAACTCAATCATTTCCCTCATTTGTTTTGTTCACTTCACTGAATTAATTCTTTCTATGTAATGATGCATAGCAAGCGCCACAATCCAATGACACAGGTATAATCACACTCCTTTTCTCTTCCAATCTCAATCCATTCAATGTATCATCATGTCATTGTGATTCAGGAGTTTTTTTTTATTCTACTGTGAATCATAGACATAGAGAAAAACACAAATAAGGTGGAAAACGAGACTAGTGTTGTTGTGCCTGATAATCAATAGGATTCTGTCTCAATATCTGCCAAACCACAAGGAAGGTCTGTGTCTCCCACTTTCTATTAGGTTTTCCCCATTATTTTGTTAACTATGCATCATATTATTTTTTTCTTGATTTATTTTTAGATACAAGAAAAGAGAGAGAGGGAAGCTTGTCTTTGAACATTCTTCCAAAGATCTTGAAGGAATTCTTGTAAGTTCTAAGCATGGATCAATCATTCATGGCACTTGTTAAACAACCTCAACTATATTAATATTTTATTTTAAGGTGTGTATACTTGTTATTTGGATCGTGAAGCCATCCCAAATTGGATGCCTTTTATTCCCGATGTTAAGGTGTGTATGCTGTCTTGGTCACTCTCATGAGATGCTGCCGTGCCTCTTTTCTTGTCACTTTAGCAAGGCTAGATTAATTAGATTGGTGGGGAAATGTCTCAGTTCAAGTTAACCAATAATTGGTTGTGTACATTACTTACAGCATGGCTGCATAAACCTCTTTATATTATAGAATAATTAACTGTAAGGGTTTGTTGTAATCAGAATTTCTTGTCTGCTAAATGTAACAGATCAGATAGCTTTTGCTTGTTTTCCTTTGCAAAATAAAGCATTTAGCTTATTTATTTGAAATCTATGATCCCCTGCCCTATTGCTAAGGGAGGAGGTAGCATTAGGATCACCATCATTGCATCAAGCTATTCATGTTTTGGATCCAAATTCCAAATGTTGCAGCAGGAGTATTGAGACCTTGCAATTTTTCATTTAAGTAACCATTTAATGAAAAAAAACTAAAAACGACACTATATTTTTATTTCTTTTGATTGCAAATATTGGATCCATTTTACAGATATTGCCAGACAAACCTGACCTGTCAAGATAGTCCTTGAAGTATAAAGCATTTGGATAAGTTATTGAATTCTCTTGGCCTGCTCGTAATATGCAGGAAAAGTTCTCCAGCCTAATATGATAACTTCTTTTCAATTAATGCCCTTTACATTTTCTCATTAGTTAATTGGTAACTTTGACTCCCACAATTGCATCCTTTGAAATGTTGAACCAGGACTGAATAAGAAGCATGTCCTCTTCAATCGAGAACCTGACACGATTTTTTTTGAGTAGGTTGTCCCCTCCTTCATCTAGCATAATATTTTCTAGTTCGACTTGAGTGGAGAATTGTAGCACTTGAGCCTGAGACATAGACCCGTGTTATGGGTTCGTCATTAAGGGACTATACACCGCCGTGGGTATTCATCGGAGGCCTATGCCACATGTTGGGATTGGTTGGTGGTGGAGGATACATAAAATACTGAGGATTTTGAGAATTGTCACTAGTAGGGGGTGGTTGGTTTTGCAAAAAATTTATGTAAGATTGCAAATTGAGATCCATTTGGTAGAAAACAAACAAGATAATGACTTGATAACAAAAAAAATATAGAAGATGGATTGACTAGTTATGTGCAAAATGGTGTAAATTAAAGCAATATTTATAGTGAACCCACTTTGTAGCCGTTGCAATCCCTTCAACAGCCCTTTTTGGTCCAACTGCTTTTTTTTGTCTTTTTTTTCCCTTCAAAATTCGAATGACCCAAACCCAACCCAGCCTCATTCTTCCTCTTTTACTCTAGAATATTCTACCCTCTTCCACATTATTCTTCATTCCATCAACCATAACTCTCCAGCCGCCCCTTTCACAACAATCGCCCCCTTCCCTTCCAAAACCACAACAATAGTCCCTTCCCTTTCCTTCACCGATTCGCCCCTTTCACTTGCATTCATCCCTTTCCCTTCATGCAACCACAACAATCGCTCATTTCCTTTCACCAATTCGGTCCATTTCCTCCCTTCACTGGATTGGCCAAGATTGTCCCTTTCCTCCCATCACACCCAAAAATCCCTAAATGCATCACCTTTCCCTCAAGTTCAGCCAGTTACTCCCAAAAAGCATTGAGACCAAGGTTTCAGTTCTGAGAGAAAATGATTGTCAAGGTTTGGCTGATTCTGAGATGAATGGCGTGTCCTCTTTGTTGAAAATGAGAGAAGGTGGTTAATTCATGCATCAACATCACTGATCTCCATTTCTGGTTCGCCTTATTTCTGCAAGCATCTCACTCACCAACCGGTCATCTCCCTTGTAGGCGGTGCGACGACGAACATCGGGCGTCGACACAGCCACTTCAGGTTTAGGGTTTGCAGATGGTTCGTGAATGTCTCTGTGATTTTGTATGACAATGTTTCTGATTTTTTAAATTTTTATTTTTTTAATATGTAATAAGTTATTTTGTTGTTCTTCCCTCTTTCAATTTTCTTCCCTTCCCTTCATATTCATTGAGTTGGTTGCCAAAAACTGTTATATGTTTCTGTGTTTGGGATTTTTTAGTGTAATATTTTTGCTTTCTTTATTCCTATAGAACCGTTCCTTAGCTAAGGAGTGTTCCTTATTTTTAAATAACTTGACAAGCCACATCAGACAACTCCAACGGGCTAAAATAATATGACACGGTTCCTTAGCTTAAGGAACCAGCTAAGGAACCGTGGATGGAGATGCTCTTAGATTCATCTTCTTACCAACACACCAACCATTACCTAACTCCTCTCTTTCCTCATCTAAACAAGCCACCGTCAACATTCAACTGCATTAACACTAAAAGGTTTGAGCTTTTTGGAAATGTGTTTAGGTTTGTTGGCTTAAAGGTTTGAGCTTTCCCCAAAGTTGCAAATTTTTCTCCAGGATTTTGGTGAAAGTCACAGTTTTTTCTTCAAAGATCGATGCTTTCTTCTTCTTCTTCTTCTTCTTCTTCTTCTTCTTCTTCTTCTTCTTCTTCTTCTTCTTCTTAGGCTCAATCATTCAAAGAGATCTCACTTTTCATTTCTCTCTCAATCATTCAAAAAGTCCCCACTAGTCCATTTATAACTTCCATCAGTGGTTGATTCACGGGTGAATTAAATAAACCCAAAAGCATTTATAACTTCGATGTCGTCGTGGAGTGCGTCGACGGGGGAGAGGAATGAAGATCGGATGCAAAGGGAGACAGGGGTTTGCGAGATCTTGTGGGAGACGACGACGGCATCTTCCGACACCACTGAGGTCCATGACGGTGAAGTCTCCGATGATCATCATCATAATATGATGGTGGCAAATTCGGATGAGAGCGACGCCATGTCTGAGGTGGAATCGTGACTCGTGAGCTTGAAGGAAGAACCAGACACAAAAAAGTAATAAAGATATGAGCACTTGCAAAGACCAAACTCCAAATGGCAGAGACCAACTGTCACTGTAACATCCCTGGCTGTTTTATGGATTGACGACTGTCCCCACAAACCAACACGGGTCTTTTCAGCGTGCTTTGTCCTCACTCACATGCTTCCCGAGAAAACTTCCCAGGAGGTCACCCATCCCAGAATCGCTCCAAGTCAAGCTCGCTTAACTGTGGAGTTCTTAAGTGATGGGCTACCGAAAAGAAGATGCATCTTGTTAGTATAGGTAGTACCAATCAATTCATATAAGCCTTCCTCAACTGTATAGTCTCATACCTACACAGTCTCAGGATCCCTCTCATTCGGGTGTGTAATCGGTTCATTCATGTGTCCCTCCGCCTAGAAGCTTGCCAGGAGCCGCTCCTTGTCCATGCCTTCTTGCACCGGCGACCACTCCCCGCCCTCGTCGGCACCCGGGTGTTACATGCCCACCAGTTTCCACTTGGTTCATCCCCGAACCACACCGTATTGGGAGAGGTGCCGCTCTGATACCATTTGTAACATCCCTGGCTGCTTTATAGATTGACGACTGTCCCCACAAACCAACACGGGTCTTTTCAGCGTGCTTTGTCCTCACTCACACGCTTCCCGGGAAAACTTCCCAGGAGGTCACCCATCCCAGAATCGCTCCAAGTCAAGCTCGCTTAACTGTGGAGTTCTTAAGTGATGGGCTACCGAAAAGAAGATGCATCTTGTTAGTATAGGTAGTACCAATCAATTCATATAAGCCTTCCTCAACTGTATAGTCCCATACCTACACAGTCTCAGGATCCCTCTCATTCGGGTGTGTAATCGGTTCATTCATGTGTCCCTCCGCCAAGAAGCCTGCCAGGAGCGGCTCCTTGTCCGTTCCTTCTTGCACCGGCGACCACTCCCCGTCCTCGTCGGCACCCGGGTGTTACAGTCACCACGTTAGGTGCCATTAAAGACTGAGAGGGATGACGCCATTGCTATAAAGTAGAAGGAAACTCGTTTCTGTGCAATGGCACTAGCTGACGAGTGACCTGGAGGTGGTGATGGCAGGGGAGCAAGACGTTAGACGGAGCCCCCTCTTTCAAATCACCTTGTTTCATTCTATTTTGGTTTCCTTTACAATAAATCCCCCTTGAATCTGTAATGTTGTTCCCCTAGCAGCTATCGAAGAAACATGGGACACCATTGCTAGAAAGGAGAAGTATTCAAAAATTAAAATGGACGTCCATGTAAAACAACTAACGAAGGCTAACATTCTTCAACTTTTTGTTGGAGGACCAGTACTTCAGGGATATAACAGATATTTCATTCCAATTTAAAAAAAAAAAATACACCTTTCTTTCTCCCTACTTCACATCGATATCCTCCCACACCACCACCCCTAATCACCGTCCTTCTTCCCCTCGCCACCATCACCGTTCAAATGCACTACTGTAGAGACAGAAAAGTCCGTAGCCATTGACGGTACCAAGAGATGCCAAAGTTCATGCTCTGTTACTCATGGCGTCGGGGTTTCGGAGCCATACCACTGCCACCTCTTCCGAAAGCTCTTCGGTGAGATCTTCGACGGTGGCGACCACTTCCAAATCGATCCCTACAAGGATGGCCGTCGTGCAACCATCGTGCCGTAGATCATTGTTGTGACGCCGGCAAGTGTACCGGGTCGTCGCAAGTAATAAAATAAACACGGTAAGTAATTACCGAGGTCGAACTCATGGATTGGGCTACCAATTCGACTAATCCGCGGGAAATCCGATACGTTTGGTCAAGTTACAGAAGGTGGATGAGAGAGAGAGATTAATATCAAAAATTCAATTAACGAATCTAATAAACTAATTAACTAAAAATCAGAAATTAAAATGTCCAAGGTCACAAATCCACCTACCCAATCATGTATAGTACCCAAGTGATGATGTATTCCTCCCTAAGTTCAATTATAATGTCAACCGGGACCCCCAAATTCTCCTATATCCACTGTCGTGCTCAATAGGACGTATTCGACGATTGGATTAATTACTTACTAGGTCTCATAATCCTAATCTCGAATTCTATTAATTCTTGTTCCCTATAAGGTTGCACTAATCTCCTAATTCCACTGTCGTGCTCATTATTCGATTAGTGATCCCAATTCAAGTTCTAAAACGCGAATCGTCGTTCGGCATCAAACACGTTTAACTAATTAATCACGCAACACATATGATCAATGCATTCAAATCAGAATTGGAAAACATTCATAAGAGAAGGGGAGAAAAACATACATCACAAGAACACTACACCGCCATGGGTGGCTTCATTGATCCCTCGGACGAGGGGATTAGTTCCTCATGCTCATAGACAAGCAATCCGACATAACCACCATGATAAAATAAAAAGAAAAGAGGAGACGCAGCTCCAAAGAGAAAACAAGGATTCGTAACTACTGATCTAAACTAGTGGAAAAACCTCCCTCCTTTCAATCTGATCTGAAACAGCCTTTAAATAAGGATTCTGAATCTTGCTCGCTCGCGGGGCGAGCCCTCATTCGCGAGGCGAATTTTAGTATTGGCGCGCTTTCAAATTTGGATTTTCGCGAGGCGAGGGTGTGTTCACGGGGCGAGTCTTCCAACTTCAATCTGTCACAGCCGTGACCTTAATCACGGCTATGCCGTGATGGTCTCTGTCTTGCAGGTCTTCAGACTCTCGCGGGGCGAGAAGATTCTCGCGTGGCGAACCAGAGTGATGACTGTTGCTGCTTCAGTTGATGTTCAGGCTCGCGAGGCGAGTATCTCCAGAAGTGCTTTTTCCACTACTTCTTGACTTTCCTTGACTCCCGGAGCTTCACTTATTGACCTGAAACAACAAAAGCAAACAAAAGCGTAATTCTATCCAAAATAAGCTAAAAACTACACAAAAGACGCAAAACGAGTCAAAGTCCAACTTAGGAACAAAACAAGGCAAATTTGGGCGAAAACGAGAGTGAACTCGACTGATTGGCACATAAACCCTAGTTCATCTAGTCATAAAACTAGATAAGCCAGAGGCTTATCAAAACACCCCAAACTTAAACCTTGCTTGTCCCCAAGCAAGCTAAAACTCAAAAACGACTAGAGACTTGGCAAGCCTAATGGAATCAACCGATTTCGCACAAATTTCATGCAATCAAAACAGTTTTTCTCCAATGATCTCCCCCCTTACATCAATGTAATCCCCACATTCATTTACTTTAAACATTGAGAACTTCGTCATTCATGCAATCATTAATCTAAGTTGAGGTTCAGAGTCGCACACAAAAAGAAGATCACCAATTTCAAACAATTGCCTTCCTCACAAGGGTATGTAAAATTTCACTCATTCGCTCAAATTCGTCTAGGCTTTCAACTTTTTTCACTCAATTTCACGTATCAAGAGCACTTCCCATGAATTTGATTTCCATCTCAAAAATGGTTCCCACGTAAACATGTATGCAACATCAGAAGGTCTTTTAAAGGTTGAAATGGGGCCTGGCTCAGGGTAGGATATACAAAGGATAGAGGCTAAGTCCCTAGGATCAATGAGAGCATGAAACTAGTATCACACCAATTGAATTCACTCTTATATTATTCTCTTCCTTGCATTTGGTGGCTACACACCTCTTTCTTTTTATATTTATTTTTCTTTGCCCTTTTTGGCACATATTCAATGCTTTTCATCACCCTTTTTTTTTTCAAGCCTTCGGCCCTTACCTCCGTTTTTCTTTTTCTCAACTATGATTTATGAACATGTAGCCACCCCAAACTTAGTTCCACAACAACACTCACAAAGCTAAAATTCCATACTCTCCTAAATCCTAGGATAGGGGAAAATCGTGGTTTTTCTGAGTTAATGGCTTGTAATGTAAGGTCATCGAGAACAATAGGCTTCAAGGCTCAATGTGGCTAACTAGGGATCATTCATCAAGGTTGGTTCAATTTATGGCCAAGTAGTTAATTCAAAGAAAATTGCCTAAATCATTTGATGCAACACATAATCATGCAAACCATAAAGAGATTCAAGCAAATTCGGGAAAGTGCAACTTAACAGTGATTCACACATTCAAAAACAGAGTTGGAGGCTCAAATCCTCACCTGGACATTTTGCAAATTGTTTGACCGAGATACGATTCCTAGTGTGTGCACCCCCTCACCCCAAACTTATCATAAATCAAGTAATCACAATAAAATTCTCAAAGTTCAGTTTTCAATTTTTAAGTGGGGATAAACTTTTCTATTATCAGAACCTAGGGGGAAATCATCAATGGTCAATATAATTCATGCAATCAATCTATGCTCAATTTAATCAAAATCCAACAAGCTTGCCGACACACTATTCATACACAAACTCTTGATCTTCTCAAATTATTCAAGAGTGACAAACAAAAAAAACAAAAATAAAAACAAAACAAAAGTGAGGAAAGGAGAGGGATACCTAGCTTGGGTTGCCTCCCAAGTAGCGCTTGTTTAACGTCCCGAGCCTGACTCAAGTCACCCCTAAGGGTTAATCCGGAAGAAGATCTTGCTTGCCATGCCATCCCTCAGTCCGTTTTCTGTATGCTCTTGCCCTTTCATATGCTCGCATGCTGTTCCCGGACATCTCATTTAAGTCCAGCATCCTTCTGTAATCAGCACGAACTCTCCACCCCGTGATGGTCCTTTTTGGGATCAGCTCGTTGTCTTCATTGACCACCACGGTCGTGCCACCTTTCGATTCTGGTGCCTTACCATTCTTTTTCATGCCTTTGAACTCTTCCTTTGCACATTCATCCCTTGGGGAACTCGGTAAGGCTTCCATGTCTTTCAACCACTCGAGATAGACCTCATCCCCCAAAGGGTCTTTTTTCTTACCATCATCATCATGGGATTTTACCAACACTTGAGCAAGTGAAGAACCATGGGCCTCTCTAGTTGCCTTTTCCTTGACAGTTGGATCCACCATATCCACTTGATACACTTCCGTCCTCTCTGCAGGGTGCTTCATTACTTCAAAGAGATTGAAGACTACCTCATCATCTTGCACCCTTAGAGTGAGTTTCCCTTGTCGCACATCTATCAAGGCACCCCCAGTGGCCAAGAAGGGCCTACCCAATATGAGAGGGACCTCGGCGTCTTCATCTATATCAAGCACTACAAAGTCCGCCGGAAATATAAGCTTGTCCACCTTTACTAACAAGTCTTCGACCACCCCATAAGGATATTTTATAGAGCGGTCGGCCAGTTGGAGTGACATCCGTGTATCCTTGACTTCTTTGATCCCCAACCTCTTCATCATAGAGAGGGGCATCAAGTTGATGCTTGCCCCTAGATCACACAATGCCTTCCCTACAGTCATCTCCCCAATGGTACATGGTATCGAAAAGGAACCGGGATCCTTCAACTTTGGAGGGAGTTTTCTCTGAAGGATGGCACTACACTCCTCGGTCAAAGCAACCGTTTCCTCATCCACTATTCTCCGCTTCTTGGTGAGAAGATCCTTCATAAACCGGGCATATGATGGCATCTGTTCCAAGGCTTCCGCAAATGGAATGTTAATCTGAAGTTTTCGGAAGACATCAAGGAACTTATTGAATTGCTTATCCTGTTGAGGCTTCTTCAATCTTTCAGGATACGGTACCTTCATGTAGGGCGGGAGGTCTTGGGGTTCAACCCACTTCTTCTTTCTGAATTCTTCATCTACAAGTTTCAGCCTTCCCCCTTGCTCCGGTGCCTTGTCACTTACCAACTCTTCTTTCTCAGGTTGCTCTTCCTCAACATGTAGTTGTTCCGGGGCCTTGTCATCCTGAGAACTAGTTGCACCCCTGTTAGGTTCCAACACCCTTCCGCTTCTAGTAGATATGACATTGCATTGTCCCTTGGGGTTGTTCTCGGTATCACCTGGGAAAGTGCCTGGGAGACGCTCATTTAGTTGCTTTGCGAGTTGGGCCATCTGTGTCTCTAGATTGTGAATTGCCGCCCCTGTATGCGTTGTCCACTTGTCAATTGTCGCATGCACCTTCTCCAAAGATGTGCCTGTAAAGGTTGACAACTTCTCAAAAGCCAGCTCCCACGGTTGTCTTCCACCATCTGTTATTTGCAACTGATTAGGCCCTGGAAGAGCCTGCTGGGTATTGCACTGCTGAATTCCAATGTTTGGCCTCAGACTCTGTGGAGGTTGTTGCCAATTCTGTTGAGGATGTTGCTGCCCGGATAGACCACCACTAGCATTACTCCAAGTGAAAACCGGATGGTCTCTCCTCATACACCCCCCATTCTGATTCTGACTGTAGTCATTCTGTCTGTTCCTCTGATAGTTGTTCTGGGGCACAGTGTCATAGAAGTTGTGGCATGAGTCCACATGTTCCTGGGAGAAATTCAGCGGACAATTCCGAGTGTCATGATCTCCATTACAAATGTCACAATGATGAGTGTGATTCCACCTCATCTTTGTCCATCATTTTGCATGCATTTTCATGTAGTTTAGGCATATTTTTATTAGATTTTAGGTTAATTTTCCTTTGGAACGGGTAAGGCGGTTTTCGTGTGTTGTTTTACAGATATCAAGGGTAAATTGCTCAAGATCAACCATGATGAAGTTTGGATGAAGATGGAGCTTTAAAACTGAAGAAAATGAGCCAAACAGAGCCCATCACGGCCTAGCCGTGATGCCCATCACGGCCATGATCGAGCAAAACTGAAAAAGAAGAAAGGCTGAAGTCAGAGTCTGTCACGGCCTGGCCGTGATAGCCATCACGGCCGTGACCCAAAACCACCACAAGTCAGAGCACATCACGGCCCAGCCGTGAAATTCTTCACGGCCATAACAGAGGGCTCGCGTCGCGAGCATAATTCTCGCCCCGCGAGAGACCGGATTTTGCACAACTTCCAGAGGCAGAGACAGTCACGGCCTGGCCGTGATGGCCATCACGCCCGTGACGCGCATTACTTGGACCTGAAGAAACCGAAATAGATCAGATTTTGAGTTGGTTTGGGACTCTAACTTCCCCATTTCTATAAATAAGGATCAAGGCATCAGATCTGAGGAGAACACACAATAGAGATTGGATGATCCATAACAACTAGGACTTAGGCATAGATCTCTCTTCTCCTCTTCTTTTCTCTTTTCTGATTTTTATTATGTTGTCAACCCAGCTTGTCATCTCCATGGCAAGACTGGAGTAGTAGCATAGTTTCTAGGGACTAGGGCTCTGCCCGAGGTTTGTAAATGATGTTGATTTGATGTAAAAATCGTTGTTGATTTCATAATTGTTTTAGATCTGATTTCTAGTGTGTTAATCACTCATAAATTTCAGCAACCGTTTATTTACGTGACGTAGACGTTCTAAGGAGGAACCTAGCGGTGAACTTAGGATTTCTAGTGTGTTTCACTCGTAAAGTCCAGCGGCCGCTTGTTTGTGAGAAGTGGATGATCTAAGGAGGAACCTAGCGGTGAACTTAGGTTGTTTGCATGACTGAGACATTATAAGGAGGAACCTAGCGGTGAACTTAGGTGTCGGACCTATAGAAGTCAGACTTGGGACTGAAATCACGAGAGTTAGAAGCCGTCCCTCGAGGAGCAACGAGTTGTCACGGAACGCAAAGGGTCCAATCTGGGATCGACTACCACGAGAGTAGGGGTCGGGTCAATTGGGCACGGCTTTTATAACCCGAGAGGGAGCTTAAGCTATCAGAGGATAAACTCGCCTTCAAGGCAATTTCGGTAATCAACAAAGGTAAATCAGATTAGCAACATAAACAACCTCAAAGGTAACCCAAATCCCTAGGAATCCGTTTAGATCAAAACCCCATAAACAATTGTTTTCTGCTCATCTATCTTTTAATTTTCAAATTCAAACCAATTTCAAAACCATTTACAAAGTCCAGATCCAATCGATTCGAAAACCGATTGCGATTCGAGAACACAGTCTCTGTGGGTTCGATATCTTTTATTACTTGACGGCAATCCGGTACACTTGCCGGATACGCACGAGCGCGCGCGTCCGCGCGCGACATCAAGTGTTTGGCGCCGTTGCCGGGGACTGTGCCTTTTCGAATCTCAATTCAAATTTTGAATTGATTTTTCTGGACCCTTTTCTTTTTATTTGATTTTTATTTCTGAAATTTAAAAAAAAAAATCAAAAAAATTCTTTTCCTTCTATTGTATCCATCTCTCTGTGTGTTATATGCAAAGATCCCTAAGTCTTGGGAGCCTTAGTGAGATTGATCCGGAGATCGAGAGGACCTTCCACAGACGTAGAAGACTACAAAGAGAGGGAGAAAGGTTGAGTCCCGTTCCACTCATGGCGAATCAACCGGATACAAAGCCTTTGAAGGACTACGCAGCCCCAAATGCGAGAGGCTTGCGAACTGGGATTGCAAGGCCAGAGATTGAGGCGGAAAACTATACCATACCGCCTATGCTAATCAACATGATTAGGCAACATCAATTCGGAGGATTGCCTTTGGAGGACCCGACCGATCATATAGAAACATTCTTAGAGTTCACTGATGCAATCCGGATTAATGGAGCCTCAGTCGATGTTGTGCGTTTGAGATTGTTCCCCTCATCTCTCACTGGAAAAGCGAAGGCCTGGCTAAAGCAAATCCCTGCTAACACTTTGACCACTTGGGACCAACTGGAGCAGGCGTTCTTGGAGAAATTCTTCCCTCCATCCAAGACGGCCTACATAAGAACCCAGATCACCGGCTTCTTCCAGAAAGACGGAGAATCATTATCGGAAGCTTGGGATCGATACAAGGGACTGCTGGAGTCGTGCCCACATCACGGACTCGAGAGGTGGTTAATAGTGCACACCTTCTATAACGGATTAGACTACTCTTCGAAGGTGTCACTAGATTCTGCAGCCGGTGGAGCGTTTATGAATAGGCCTCTCACTGAGGCATTTAACATCATCGAGAATGTCGCCACCAACTACCACCAATGGGGACCCGAAAAAGGTAATAACCCGAACAAGATTTCGGGGGGTAAGTTTGAAGTAAGTAGCATTGATCTGATTATTTCTAAATTTGACTCACTAAATAAATGATTAGATAAGATTGAAAGAGCTAATGTGAGTGCAATAGGTGCTACTAACACTATTTGTGAGATTTGTTGAATGCAGGGACATGACATGATGGAATGCCCTCGTGGCATCGCTCATGGATCCGGCGCTTCGGGTGAACAAGTGAATTCTTGTAACAACTACTATGATACGATCCCGAAGCTGCCCAACTATGCTCCCCCAAATCCCTACAACCAAAGAAGAAACAACCCTTACCTCTCCTACGGCAACTACAGCAACACGCTCAACCATGAGTTCCAAGAGGGTCAAGGTAATAAGAGAGCAACACTGGGGTATCCTCAGGTACAAAGATCTAAACTCGAGACTTTATTTGAAAGTTTTGTCGAAACTCAGACAAAACAGAATGAGGAGTTTAGACAACAAGGAAGGGCAGTGAGTGAGGCAATAAAGGATCTAGCATCTAAGGTAGACAACTTAGCAACTCATAACAAGATGCTAGAAAACCAGATTGCCCAACAAGCCAGCACGTACTCGAGACCTAAGGGTACATTCCCGGGGCAACCCGAATCAAATCCCAACGAGCATTGCAATGTCATACACTTGAGGGATGATAAGCTTGGGGTGGGGGTAGCTGAAATGGAGGTGGAACCGGAGGAAGACATGAGCGAAAAAGAAGAGCCAGAACCAAAGTACGTCCCTCCACCACCGTACCGACCCCCGATACCTTTCCCACAGAGGTTGGTCAGGAAAAAGCAAGTAGATGTAGAGACTAAAATGCCTACTAAACTGAAAGACCCAGGTAGTTTCTCCATCGCTTGCTCGATTGAACAAGAGCAAATAGACCCAGCCTTATGTGACTTAGGGGCTAGCACGAGCTTGATGTCCCTCACTATCATGGAAAGGTTGGGAAGCAAAGAGTTGAGACCATTCAAATTCCCCTTACAATTTGCGGATGGCTCAACTAGGACTCCTCTAGGCATACTAGAGAATGTTCCTGTAAAGGTAGGGAAAATTCTCATCCCTACCGACTTCCTGGTATTGGACATGAAAGGGAATTCTAAATTCCCCATCATTTTTGGAAGGCCATTCTTGGCAACCGCTGGAGCATTAATAGACGTAAGGAATGGCAAACTCTCTCTAAATGTAGAGGAAGGTAGGGTAAATTTTCAGTTGGTTAACTCTTGTAACAACCCTCCTTTTGAGAGCCATGTGTGCAGAATTGATGTAACGACTCCAGCGGTAGAGAAAAAACTTAACATGGAAGAAACCCCAAAGATATGCATGGTTGAAGATGCACCCAGTGGTGAAGTTGGAATTGATGTCCATGCAGAAACAAAACTTCCGCCGGGAGGAAGGAAGGCTAGGAAGCTCCGAGAGAAAAGAGCGAAGCGGAAGCATTATTGGCCGTATGAGCAGAAACGGCTATTTGAAGGAGCTCCATGGAAGAGAAGTGTGCCTGCACTTCTACGCCCAGTCGACCCCGGTTGACTTAAGGAAGTATGGTCAAGCTTAAGACCATAAATAAGCACTTCTTGGGAGGCAACCCAAGTTTTCTTTCCCTTTTTCGTTTTGTTTTTGAATTCACCTCTTGAATAATTTGAGAAGATCAAGAGGCAAAAATATCATTAATAGGTTTGTCTAGTGTTTTCAGGATTGAGAAAGAGAAGAAGAGCATACAAAATTAAGTCAGAGGCCATCACGCCCTGGCCGTGACAGTGGTCACGGCCGTGATGAAATAAACAAGAGCACAGAAAGGATCACGGCCTAGCCGTGACAACCATCACGGGCGTGATGAGTAGGATGCCAAGACCAGAGAGCATCACGGCCTAGCCGTGATGTAGATCACGGCCGTGACAGGGCAACTCCTGAGGACCAGAAACGATCACGGCCTGCCCGTGAAGAGCCTCACGGCCGTGATAAAATTTCTACCCAAGTTTTGACTGGAATGTGAAGCCAACACCCGCTACCGACTCGGTAAGTTGTTCCAATTTTTCTCCTCTCTCCGACTTGATTATTTACATTGGAGACAATGTAAGTAATCAAGCTTGGGGTAGGGGTATTTATTTTTGCATTTGCATTGTTGCATTCATATTGCATTCTCATAAGCATGGATTGGTATGATCACATTCTCTAGATTGCTCCTCACTTAGAACATGCATCCGATTGTGAGAACTTGGAGCCAAATGAATTGAGATAGTAAATTTTGAACCCAATTTTTCATTATTCTTGTGATATGGCTAAAAATAAAAATTCTTGAGATAGTCATTTGATAGTTGATAATTAGCATGTGGTTCCTTAAGTTTGTATACCTCACTGATTTTTGAACTACTAAATGTAAGATTTTGAGCCAAAAGGGGGTATTCACTAAATCTACCCCATTTCTTGTGAAAGAGTGATTTAATTCCTCATGGACTATATTTTCTAGAACTTGACTTGAAACCATTTCAAAACTTAAAAATTTCTGAAAACATTTTTGGAAATGATTGAGGCACTAGGTATTTTTCCGGCCTCCCGAGCTTTGAATGATAAATGCTACCCCTTAGTTGCCCAATTTTGAGCCTAAAGAAAAAAAAATACTTTTCTTGGTACCATGAATTAATTTGATAAATAATGCTTGGTATGACACCTTTTAAAGTATTACAAAAATGGCAAAATGGTAGTTGGAAAAAGAATGGGATGAAAATATTTCTCTTGAGCTATAAATCTCCCCTTCTCCAAACAAATAAAAATGAAATAAACAGAAAAAAAATGGAGAAGGGGATGACAAAGAAAGTGAGAAATGAAAAGAAAAAGAAAAAAAAATTAAATGAAGGAAGAAAGGTGGAAAAGTAAACCAAAGCCCAAAAAGGGGTATTTTAGAAGGTGTCATGCTTTGTAATGTTTGATAATCTATCTAGCCTTCTTGAAATTCCCTTTCTTTGATTTTCCCACCTAACAATAAATCCCATGGCCACATTACAACCAAAGGAAAAGACCTCTTGATTCTTAAGTGTTTTCATTAATAAAGTGGAGATTTGGTTAATGGTCAAGCCTATGGTAAAATACTTTCCTTGAGGAAATGGAGTGAATTGTCATAAACCCTAAAACACTTGAGTGAGGTGAGATGAGTGCCCAAATCAGTGAGGACATGAACTTGAAAAAAACCTAAGCTTCTAATTGGACTAGAAATTGATTATCTCTTGAGTGCTTATTGAATATGCCTATCACTTGGATTAGCTTATAGGGTTCTTGGTTCACTATCCATGCTTTGAATGATTTATATCTTATGGCCTGAGTAATTGCTTGAGGACAAGCAAAGTTTTAAGCTTGGGGTGATTTGATGAGTGTGATTCCACCTCATCTTTGTCCATCATTTTGCATGCATTTTCATGTAGTTTAGGCATATTTTTATTAGATTTTAGGTTAATTTTCCTTTGGAACGGGTAAGGCGGTTTTCGTGTGTTGTTTTGCAGATATCAAGGGTAAATTGCTCAAGATCAACCATGATGAAGTTTGGATGAAGATGGAGCTTTAAAACTGAAGAAAATGAGCCAAACAGAGCCCATCACGGCCTAGCCGTGATGCCCATCACGGCCATGATCGAGCAAAACTGAAAAAGAAGAAAGGCTGAAGTCAGAGTCTGTCACGGCCGTGACCCAAAACCACCACAAGTCAGAGCACATCACGGCCCATTCTTCACGGCCATAACAGAGGGCTCGCGTCGCGAGCATAATTCTCGCCCCGCGAGAGACCGGATTTTGCACAACTTCCAGAGGCAGAGACCGTCACGGCCTGGCCGTGATGGCCATCACGCCCGTGACGCGCATTACTTGGACCTGAAGAAACCGAAATAGATCAGATTTTGAGTTGGTTTGGGACTCTAACTTCCCCATTTCTATAAATAAGGATCAAGGCATCAGATCCGAGGAGAACACACAATAGAGATTGGGTGATCCATAACAACTAGGACTTAGGCATAGATCTCTCTTCTCCTCTTCTCTTCTCTTTTCTGATTTTTATTATGTTGTCAACCCAGCTTGTCATCTCCATGGCAAGACTGGAGTAGTAGCATAGTTTCTAGGGACTAGGGCTCTGCCCGAGGTTTGTAAATGATGTTGATTTGATGTAAAAATCGTTGTTGATTTCATAATTGTTTTAGATCTGATTTCTAGTGTGTTAATCACTCATAAATTTCAGCAACCGTTTATTTACGTGACGTAGACGTTCTAAGGAGGAACTTAGTGGTGAACTTAGGATTTCTAGTGTGTTTCACTCGTAAAGTCCAGCGGCCGCTTGTTTGTGAGAAGTGGATGATCTAAGGAGGAACCTAGCGGTGAACTTAGGTTGTTTGCATGACTGAGACATTATAAGGAGGAACCTAGCGGTGAACTTAGGTGTCGGACCTATAGAAGTCAGACTTGGGACTGAAATCACGAGAGTTAGAAGCCGTCCCTCGAGGAGCAACGAGTTGTCACGGAACGCAAAGGGTCCAATCTGGGATCGACTACCACGAGAGTGGGGGTCGGGTCAATTGGGCACGGCTTTTGTAACCCGAGAGGGAGCTTAAGCTATTAGAGGATAAACTCGCCTTCAAGGCAATTTCGGTAATCAACAAAGGTAAATCAGATTAGCAACATAAACAACCTCAAAGGTAACCCAAATCCCTAGGAATCCGTTTAGATCAAAACCCCATAAACAATTGTTTTCTGCTCATCTATCTTTTAATTTTCAAATTCAAACCAATTTCAAAACCGTTTACAAAGTCCAGATCCAATCGATTCGAAAACCGATTGCGATTCGAGAACACAGTCTCTGTGGGTTTGATATCTTTTATTACTTGACGGCAATCCGGTACACTTGCCGGATACGCACGAGCGCGCGCGTCCGCGCGCGACATCACACAACCCGGAGGCATCCCCTCATGTATCACATTAACCTTCTTGCTTTCTGACAAAGCCGCAACTTGCATCTTCAATGATTTGACTTGCTCTAGAATGGCTTCCATTGTTCCAGCACTGACTCCACTTGAGTTTTCCCTACCACGGTTGTAATCATTATATGACATCTTCTCCAATAATGCCCATCCATCCTCAGCTGATAAGTAGGAAAAAGAGCCGCCAGCTGCGGCATCACAGTTCATCTGATAGCGTCCCCTCAACCCGTTAAAGAAATGCTGAACTTTGGAGACTGGGTCAAAGAACGCTGAAGGGCATCTTCTCAGGAGCCCATTGTACCTCTCCCAAGCTTCATTATAGGTTTCATCTTCTGTCTGCCTGAAAGATGTAACGATTATTCTTGCTTGTGCCGCTTTCTGAGGAGGAAAATATTTGGTTAGGAACTTCTGTGCCATTTGCTCCCAAGTTCTGATGTTGTTCCTATCCAAGATGTCTACCCAATAGCGAGCGACATCCCTAAGAGAAAGAGGGAAAAGCCGCAAGCGAAACTCATCCTGAGAGACTCCCCTGGTCTTCTGCAAGTCACAAGCTTCAAGGAAGCGAGTGATGTGTCTATGAGGGTCCTGTTTGCCACTCCCATCAAACTGATTCTCACGGATCTGGAATGTGACACATGCTTCCACTCTGAAGGAGTCTGTATTCAGGTTGCCCCTCACAATAGAAGAGTCACAATCTCCCAAGCTGGGTAGATCGTACTCAAAGAGAGGCTTGTAACGAGGAGGAGGAGGATTTTCTTCGGCCATGTCCTCAAGATTAATCGCTTCAAGCCTATTCCTTTCTCTGACTTCCTTCCTTAAGCGCTTCTCGGTCTTGGCGATCTCCAAATCAAATAACAGGTCCTCTTGTGAAAGGGTACCTCGCATACAAAAACACGGCAAGACCAAGTGGAATCAAAGAAGTAGAGAGAAATAATAAAGAAATAACAGAAAAATAAAAAAAATAAAGATCTACTTAACCAATCAATCAAATTTCCTAAAATTAGGAAAATTGGTTGTGCCAATCCCCGGCAACGGCGCCAAAAACTTGTTGTGACGCCGGCAAGTGTACCGGGTCGTCGCAAGTAATAAAATAAACACGGTAAGTAATTACCGAGGTCGAACTCAGGGATTGGGCTACCAATTCGACTAATCCGCGGGAAATCCGATACGTTTGGTCAAGTTACAGAAGGTGGATGAGAGAGAGAGAGATTAATATCAAAAATTCAATTAACGAATCTAATAAACTAATTAACTAGAAATCAGAAATTAAAATGCCCAAGGTCACAAATCCACCTACCCAATCATGTATAGTACCCAAGTGATGATGTATTCCTCCCTAAGTTCAATTATAATGTCAATCGGGACCCCCAAATTCTCCTATATCCACTGTCGTACTCAATAGGACGTATTTGACGATTGGATTAATTACTTACTAGGTCTCATAATCCTAATCTCGAATTCTATTAATTCTTGTTCCCTATAAGGTTGCACTAATCTCCTAATTCCACTGTCGTGCTCATTATTCGATTAGTGATCCCAATTCAAGTTCTAAAACGCGAATCGCCGTTCGGCATCAAACACGTTTAACTAATTAATCACGCAACACATATGATCAATGCATTCAAATCAGAATTGGAAAACATTCATAAGAGAAGGGGAGAAAAACATACATCACAAGAACACTACACCGCCATGGGTGGCTTCATTGATCCCTCGGACGAGGGGATTAGTTCCTCATGCTCATAGACAAGCAATCCGACATAACCACCATGATAAAATAAAAAGAAAAGAGGAGACGCAGCTCCAAAGAGAAAACAAGGATTCGTAACTACTGATCTAAACTAGTGGAAAAACCTCCCTCCTTTCAATCTAATTTGAAATAGCCTTTAAATAAGGATTCTGAATCTTGCTCGCTCGCGGGGCGAGCCCTCATTCGCGAGGCGAATTTTAGTATTGGCGCGCTTTCAAATTTGGATTTTCGCGAGGCGAGGGTGTGTTTGCGGGGCGAGTCTTCCAACTTCAATCTGTCACAGCCGTGACCTTAATCACGGCTATGCCGTGATGGTCTCTGTCTTGCAGGTCTTCAGACTCTCGCGGGGCGAGAAGATTCTCGCGTGGCGAACCAGAGTGATGACTGTTGCTGCTTCAGTTGATGTTCAGGCTCGCGAGGCGAGCATAAACTCGCGAGGCGAGTATCTCCAGAAGTGCTTTTTCCACTACTTCTTGACTTTCCTTGACTCCCAGAGCTTCACTTATTGACCTGAAACAACAAAAGCAAACAAAAGCGTAATTCTATCCAAAATAAGCTAAAAACTACACAAAAGACGCAAAACGAGTCAAAGTCCAACTTAGGAACAAAACAAGGCAAATTTGGGCGAAAACGAGAGTGAACTCGACTGATTGGCACATAAACCCTAGTTCCTCTAGTCATAAAACTAGATAAGCCAGAGGCTTATCAATCACCGTGCTAAATCTGCATATCTCGAGATCCTCACGCCACGGATGGTCCTGTTCAATAGCGCCGCTGCACTCCCCTTGCAACACACAACCACCACCGCGTGTTGTCTACCGCCTTTTAGCCTAGCTACCACATCATGGACCGTATCTGTTGCCCTCCCCTGTGGTCTGTGCCTACAAGATTGGTGCGTCTCTGTTTCTACGTTGAATGGCAGTTGAATGTTCTATGTGACTATTTCTACGTCTCTAATTTAAATTAACACCATCACCATCCAATGGCAGTCGAATGGTGAAGTTGAATTGTGGAGCTTGGAGTGGAATGGAGTGTGGTGATGGATGTCTATTTACTTGAAATATCCATTTTGCCCATTTTAATCTTAGCCATTAATTTAAAATAATATTATATTAATGGTCAAGATTAGCCTAGGTTAGATCCTCACATTTTTAAGTGATGATGTTAGACAACACCAAAACAACTATATGACCAAAAGTTTTGGAAGAACAGTACCGAAGAATGCCAGTGTTGGCAGTGATGGGTAGTGACGGGTCATCTCCGGCGGAAACAAGTAGAAGATGGAGGGTATTTTAATAAAATGATTACAAGTCAGGAATTATTTTTAATTTTACTGGTTAATAAGGTTTCGGGTACATAATCACAGTCGTCCCTTTTATTTATTACTATATCAATGGCTCAAAACAAGTGTGGACCGGTCCTCCGGATAATACACGGAGGACCTTAGACGTTTCCAAATTAGTTGCTTCTGTAAGCAATGTCCTTATATGTGGCGTCCACGTCAGTTTACTCGAACGATATAACCCAAATAGAACCTGTCCTTAATTTTAAGAATCCATTAGGTAACTCTCACTGAAATTGCTCTAAAGATGCTACTAGTAGAAAATGTCCAACTATATCGTTATATGTTCCAAAGAATTAACTTCACATCCAAACCTTTATATATAAAAGTAAGGTGGTGTATGGGGCAATTATGTAAAATCATTTGAGTTAATGAATTGTTTTTATTGAAAATTTAATGAATTTTTATTTTGGAAAAAATTGCATCTTTTAGTGTTAATGTTTTATATTCATGCACTCAGAGTATATGCAACAGATGTGAGCATCCTCTGTAATTGTTTTGGTGCAAGCTACTAATATTAACATTGTTATCATTCATTGGTTTACAATATCGCCTATCATATAAGGATCTCTACTCTCTAGCCATGTTTATCAATATAAAAATATATTTAGAAGTTCAAAACACAAAACACTCATTCAATGATTTTTCATTTCAAAAACATAACAAATTTAAATTTAAATTTTCAATATTTAAAGTAACTATCCAAACAAAATAATGTAAAGATAAATAACACACAGTGCGATGCACGGATACCACATCTTACAGATACCACATCTAGTAAGATACAAATTAATAACTTAGTTTTCCTTAAAAAAATATTTTCGCTAAATATAAACCATACCGATGTAAAAGGTCCACTTTTAACATTATGAGAAGAGTATTCTGCATTTTTTATAAAAAAAATAAATTAAATCCCACTTCATACCATTGAAATTACATTCTATTAATCTGAAAATCTCAATTGACCATACTTCGTGGTCCAAATTTTAACTACTAGACTATTGCATGTGTTGCTTTCAACAACTTTTCCTCGTCCTTAAAAGAAACGTTTACCTTTGGATAATATTATATTTATTAATAAAGTAAATGAAAAGTTAATTCAATTTTTTTTATTGTATTATTTTGGTCCCTCAAAAATTTTAAATACATATTTAATCATCTAATTTGTAAAATTGTGCAAAATCAGTCCTTATTACATGTTGGCTAGCCATAGACGGAAGGACTGATTTTGCACAATTAAACAAATTAGAGGACAAAATATGCAATTAAAATTTTTGAGCAAAAAAAGAAAAGAAAAGGAAAGGCAATGGAAGGTTATTTGGGTTCAAAGCTTAAGACTTGAACCAGCATATAAATATAATAGATGGATGTGTGAGTGTGCCTTATGTCGGGGGATGGAGTGGACCGATTAGTAATGAAGTAGAATGGTAGAAAGAGTTTAATTCATTATTTGATATTCCTTCATTAATAGAGTGAGATGGTTGACGGTGAGAACCCAGACCACTCCATACCCCTCATTTTTTCAATTTTCCATACCCTCCAAATTAGGGGTTTGAAATCTCACTCTAAACTTCCAAATTACGAAGAGGTATATTTTTACCCCTCTACCCCACTTCATTACTAATCACTTCATCCATCTTCTTTAAAACTCTCAAGCATAGTCAGATGATACAAAATTATATTATGTCAAAAAAATTCTTATCGTAAAAAATAAAATATTTGCTAGACAAGATTATGTTTGTAATCTTCTAGAAATGGTCAAATTCCATCTTAAGATGATTGAATCACTAAGCAAGCAATGGAATAACCACAAATCACAATGCCCATTTAAAATATGCGATTAATACTCTCACCAGATTGTTTAAACTTGAAACCTATATTGGTATTAGGTCAAATTGGTAATGACAAATTTCTCGATTAACTTAATGATGGAGATAAGCCCTTTCACTAAAGCCTTTCATGTTGGATACTTGGATTTATTCTATTTTTGTCCCCCAGAATGCGTTATTAAAGGTTTACTTTATCCCAAAATGGCTAAGAGAACTTGCTAGTTCCTCCCACTTTTTACCAAAAGGAGCCACTTTCCAAGCTAAGCTAAAATGTGCATTTGGCTGGAATGCACTCATGTGCCTTCGTCTCTTTTTCTCTACCACATGTTAATTATGAATAAGCTGTTTAAAAGTGAGATTGTGCTATAAACTAGGTAATTAAGAGTAATTTATACTTAAATTTTAGGTTTAATTATTGAATTGGTCCCTTAATTATTTGAGAATTTTCAAGTAGGTCCCTGAACTAAAAAAGTTTCTAATTAAGTCCATGAACTTATATAAAATTTTTAATTGGGTCCTGTTGACGAATCTGGGCAAGTATACCCAGTCGTGCAAGTAATACGGTAGTAAGACCGGTTATCGTATCCACGGGGATTGGATGTCAAGTACCAATTCACAAACTCAGCAACTATCTAGACTATGAAGAGGAATCCAAACAAACAAAAGAAAAGCAATAAAATGTTTTTGGTCTTTTGGGGGACTTTTAACAAACACTTGGAGTGCAGAAAGGATATGTTGGGACAAGACTTCACCAAACCTCTAACTCATGCACTATCAGGACTAGATACCTCCTATTCATGCTTCAGATATTAAAATCAATCCACTAAATTACTCAAACCCCGATTCCTCGGATGGCAAGAGCCTAAATCCACTAATAGACCCTAATTCCCTAGGTGACCTAGATTAATGAATTTGCATTAAGATTAGAGATTACGCGATTACTAGTAAACCTAACTCCATTCCTAGATGAAAGGGTTACTAGGTGATTAAATTCAGTTCCGGTTCTAATACGAATTTCCCAATTGCATACTAAAACACAAATCAAGTCATGGGGGTGCTAGCCACAACAAGCATTAAGCATGGAAAATTAATCACTAATATGAAGCATAAACATAGAATAATCAGTCAAGATAAATACATGATAATAAGTTTGATTACATCTAATCCCAACAAGCAGGGTTTAGTTACTCATTTTTACACAGAAAGCCAAACCAGAGAAATAGGAGAAGAGGAGAGAAGAGGCTCCATGGGAGCTTTCCTCTTCTTCACAGCAATCCCTCTCAGCAACTCCCTTCTAGGGTTGAAACCCTAGCCCAGCCGCAGCCTCCAAGTGCTTCCCCCTCCAAGAACTCCTCAATTCTGCCCTAAAACAGCAACTTATACCAATCAGTTCTGCACTCTCTCGCGGGGCGAATGTCCTCCCGCGAGGCGAATGTTAAAAATCTGTTGTTTCAGAAATGGATCTCTCGCGAGGCGAGAGTGGCTTGCGACGCGAAACAGTAAATTGCTTCTCCAATATGCCCGTGAGGAGCATCAGGGCCTAGGCGTGATGGCTTCTGGTTTCCAGACTCGCGAGGCGAACTAGAAAGGCTTGCATTTTCTGGAACAGTCAGCTTTCAGGGTCGCGAGGCGAATCCAGTCTCGCGGGGCGAATCTCCAGAATTCTGCTTGGCTCAATTTCTTCTCTTCTCTTTTCAAGCTCTAAATTCTTCCAAGCTTTATTATGGCCAAATCTGCACAGTTTTCCTCATTTTCTGCAAAACAACACACAAAACCACCTTCACCCATTCCAAGGTAAAAACTAATAAAAATCAAATAAAGAATGCCTAATCTATATGAAAAATGCATGCAAAAGTGTACATAAAATATCATGTAAAATCACACTATCAAATCACCCCAAGCTTATTCAATTGCTTGTCCTCAAGCAATCACTAAGGCCAGAAGAATAAACAGAACATGGATAGTGAACTAAGAACCCGAGTAAATGATCCAAGTAATAGGCATTTCAAACAATTCAGCAAGAGACAATCAATTCAAGTCCAATTAGAGGCTTAGGTTCCTTAGACTCATATTCTCACTGATTTGGGCACTCTTTCTCACCTGAAGCTCACCCCAAGCTTGTTCATTTGCTTGGCTCTCTTTTCTCACCTCACTCAAGTGTTTAGGGGATAAGACATTTCACTTAATTTTCCTCAAGGAATGATCCCTACCATAGGCTTGACTATCAACCAAATCTCTACTTTATTAATGAAAACACCTAAGAATCAAGAGGTCTTTATTTTGGTTGTAACGTGGCCATGGGATTAATCGTTTGGTGGGGAAATCAATAAAAGGATATTTCAAAAGGCTATACAAAATCAAGCTTTGCAAACATGACCTTCTAAAATACCTTCTTGGGTCTTGATTTATTTTTCCACCTTTCTTTTCTTTCTTTTTATTTTTTATTTCTCATTTCTTTTTGTCATCCCCTTCTCTACTTTAT
Source organism: Sophora flavescens (assembly GCA_030762895.1). Taxonomy (NCBI): domain Eukaryota; kingdom Viridiplantae; phylum Streptophyta; class Magnoliopsida; order Fabales; family Fabaceae; genus Sophora; species Sophora flavescens. The sequence goes on from CM061064.1 coordinate 54,847,979, forward strand.
TTTTCTTTTTCTTTTTTTTCGTTTATTTTGCTTGGAGAAGGGGAGATTTTTCAAATCAAGAGATTTATTTTTTTCTGATTCTTTTCCCAAACTTTCAACTACCTTTTTACCCTTTTTGTAATACTTTAGAAGGTCCCTTATCAAGCATATTTATCAAAACATTTCAGGGTACCAAGAAAAGTATTCTATTCTTTCAGGCTCAAAATTGGGCAACTAAGGGGTAGCATTTCATCATTCAAAGCTCAGAAGGCCAGAAAAATACCTATTGCCTCAATCATTTTCAAAAATGTTTTCAAAAATTTTTAAGCTTCAAAATGGTTTCAAGTCAAGTTCTAGAGAAAACAATCCAAGAGGAATAACACTCTAGCACAAAGAATGGGGTATATTTAGTGAGTACCCCTTTTTGGTTCAAAATCTCACATTTTAGTTCAGAATCAATGAAAAACACAAATCTACAGAACCATATGCTAATCATCAACTATCACAGATTATCTCAAACATTTTTTTTGTAGCCATATCACAAGAATAACAAATTGGGTTCAACAATTCACTATCACAAATTATTGGGCACTTAGTTCTCACAATTGGATGCAAAATTCAGGCAAGGGGCAATCTAATTGTGTGATCATGCAAAGCTATCATGCAAAACTATATGAATGCAATATGCAAAATGCAAATGCAAAATACCCCTACCCCAAGCTTAAGAATTTACATTGTCCCCAATGTAAACAATCAAGCTAGAGAGAGGAGAAAAATAAAATAAAACAAAAAAAAAATTGGAACGACTTACCGAGGCGGTAGCGGGTGTTGGTTCACATGCCTAGTCAGAATGAACTGCATGAAAATTGGGTCACGGCCTTGATGGGTGCTGACTTTTCTTCTTGCTCTCCTTGCTCTTCCCTCCTTCCTTCTTACCCTGCAAACACTTGGCAATTCTCAATTTATTATTTTTCCTCTTGATCTTCTCAAATTATTCAAGAGGTTAAAATTAAAAACAAAATTATTAAGAAAATAAAAACAACTAAAGAGAAGGGTTAAGAAAAGTTGGGTTGCCTCCCAATAAGCGCTTCTTTAACGTCACTAGCTTGACGTTCTAGGATCCTCCTCCCGGATCAAATGGAACTTGGAGTGGAGATTGTAGCAGTAGTATGACTTTATCCTCAACTCCACCCAGCCAGTGTGTAAAAGCACCATTGACCTCTTCAACCATAATAATGCACTTACTTCCCAGCGGGTCAAATGCCATTCTCACCAGGAAGTTTGACAGACAAGTGGAAGGGGTTAGTTTACCAATGTCCACACATGCATGCAAGCCGACATATTTGTCCAATGCAGAAATTTCAGATTCCTTAGCAAGCCTGGTGGAATCCACTACCACTTCGTCTTCATCTTGAACTATCCCCCAAACCAGATTTTCCTCAATTTGTGCTGCATGTGACTCTTGTTCTAATTGTGTGCAAATCTCCTCAACTTGCGTTTTGAAGTTTTGCTTCACAGCTTCGATACTCTCACAATTGGCTCTTGCCTTGGCCTCAGAGGCGGATAGCTCTTGGGAATATTGTTCTAGAGCAGCTTTCAACGGTGTTTGCTCCTTCCATTCCCATTCTTCAATTTCCCAAGGACTTGTGGAAGGTACTCCCTCTTCTTGTGACTTGTCCACCATCACCACTTCATCTTCAATTTGATCCATTCCCACAACCAGATTTTCCTCGAATTCTGCTTCATGTGGCTCTATGGGAATCATACATGGTGGTGGAGGTGGTAAATATGAACAGAAGGTTTCCCAATCCTCCTCGGAGAAGTTATATATAAGCCTTCCCGTCATATAATCAACTTGTGCGGGAGTAACATGATCCATCAAATCCATGCAATCTCCCAAACACCAGTTGTCCTTCAAAGCGTGACTTGAGGCTTCCTCATCAGGTGGATAATAGTGATTGTCCATGAACTGCATCCACCTTGCACAAACACAACTCAAAAGAAAAAAGATCAAATATATACAGAAAAATAAAAAAGAATAAAAATGTCTAAACTAGTTGCCTCCTCTGTTACTAATGATATTGGCAAAACCAATCCCCGGCAACGGCGCCAAAAACTTGTTGACGAATCCGGGCAAGTATACCCAGTCGTGCAAGTAATACGGTGGTATGACCGGTTATCGTATCCACGGGGATTGGATGTCAAGTACCAATTCACAAACTCAGCGACTATCTAGACTATGAAGAGGAATCCAAACAAACAAAAGAAAAGTAATAAAATGTTTTTGGTCTTTTTGGGGACTTTTAACAAACACTTGGAGTGCAGAAAGGATATGTTGGGACTAGACTTCACCAAACCTCTAACTCATGCACTATCAGGACTAGATACCTCCCATTCATGCTTCAGATATTAAAATCAATCCACTAAATTACTCAAACCCCGATTCCTCGGATGGCAAGAGCCTAAATCCACTAATAGACCCTAATTCCTTAGGTGGCCTAGATTAATGAATTTGCATTAAGATTAGAGATTACGTGATTACTAGTAAACCTAACTCCATTCCTAGATGAAAGGGTTACTAGGTGATTAAATTCAGTTCCGGTTCTAATACGAATTTCCCAATTGCATACTAAAACACAAATCAAGTCATGGGGTTGCTAGCCACAACAAGCATTAAGCATGGAAAATTAATCACTAATATGAAGCATAAACATAGAATAATCAGTCAAGATAAATACATGATAATAAGTTTGATTACATCTAATCCCAACAAACAGGGTTTAGTTACTCATTTTTACACAGAAAGCCAAACCAGAGAAATAGGAGAAGAGGAGAGAAGAGGCTCCATGGGAGCTTTCCTTCTTCTTCACAGCAATCCCTCTCAGCAACTCCCTTCTAGGGTTGAAACCCTAGCCCAGCCGCAGCCTCTAAGTGCTTCCCCCTCCAAGAACTCCTCAATTCTGCCCTAAAACAGCAACATATACCAATCAGTTCTGCGCTCTCTCGCGGGGCGAATGTCCTCTCGCGAGGCGAATGTTAAAAATCTGCTGTTTCAGAAATGGATCTCTCGCGATGCGAGAGTGGCTTGCGACGCGAAACAGTAAATTGCTTCTCCAATATGCCCGTGAGGAGCATCAGGGCCTGGGCGTGATGGCTTCTGGTTTCCAGACTCGCGAGGCGAGACAAGGTTCGCGAGGCGAACCAGAAAGGCTTGCATTTTCTGGAACAGTCAGCTTTCAGGGTCGCGAGGCGAATCCAGTCTCGCGGGGCGAATCTCCAGAATTCTGCTTGGCTCAATTTCTTCCCTTCTCTTTTCAAGCTCTAAATTCTTCCAAGCTTTATTATGGCCAAATCTGCACAGTTTTCATCAATTTCTGCAAAACAACACACAAAACCACCTTCACCCGTTCCAAGGTAAAAACTAATAAAAATCAAATAAAGAATGCCTAATCTATATGAAAAATGCATGCAAAAGTGTACAGAAAATATCATGTAAAATCACACTATCAGGTCCTTGCACAAAAAAATTTCTAATTGGGTCCCTGAACTTATATAAAATTTTCAATTAGGTAGCTAAATTAGAAAGATGACTATATAAAATAAAAAATAATAAAATGATAGATGATGAAATTTAGAAGAAAAAAATACGATTTACATAATAGTAAAATGACAAAAGATGAATATGAGAGGAAAAAAACTCACTATTTAAAAAAAATATAAAAAATAAAAATTAGTAAGAAAAGCTATTGTTTAGCATAATAATTAAATAAAAATATATAAATTTGAGAGATGAAATTTAGTTCTTAAAATGATGTTAACAAAATAATGAAATATAAAATTATGTACAAAATTCACGTTTTATAACAAAATGTATCATCAAATCAAAAGTTTTTATCACATAATTCAAACTTATAACATTATATATTATTTTAAACGTGTTTAGTACTTCATTTACAGATGGTAACTAGAATTTATGATATTTGTTGCATGTGACCATATCCGTATGTTATTGTTAGTGAATAACCCTTGAAATAATGAAATACTATAGTACAATACGTGTCAAGACAATATTAAGTAATAGAAATCAAATAGTGAAATAAAAATTCAAGACCATCCCATTAAGGGCTAACTAATTCTCAGGTCAAATTAGGTCAAATCAAAATAGTAATGGACATGAACTTTTAAAACCCAACATGTACTTTTTTTTTTTTTACAAGGAGGGGCCTCATCCCAAAGATGAAAATGAAACTATAGCGTAACTACTCGGGGTAAGGAGGCCTGATAAGCCTCTGGCTCATCTAGTTTTATAGCTAGTATGACCAGGGTTTTGTGCAAATTATATCGTATTTTCACCCAAATTAGATTAGATTGTCCTCAAGCAAGGTTTTGAGTCTCTAGAGTAGTTTTAAGTTAATTTAGCTAGTTTTGAGTCAAAATAATACACTTATGGTTATTTCCTTACTTTCAGGTTAAGTAGAAGCTGAGAAAATAAAGAACAGAGGTCTCGCCCCGCGAAGGACACGCTCGCCATGCGACCCAGAAGCCTGACTGTTCCAAGAAATTGCTAAGTCTCTGGTTCGCCTCGCGAAGAAGGTCTCGCCCCGCGAGTCTTGCAAACCTGAAAAAGTCAGAGACGATCACGGCTTGCCCGTGTTGAAGGTCATGGCCGTGGCAGTTTTGAAGCTGAAGAGTCTCGCCTCGCGAATCTGGAAGTCAGAGAGCATCACGGTTAGGCCCTGATGGCCATAACGGGCGTAAGGAGAAACTCTTCATATCCTCGCCTCGCGAGCAAGCACTTTGCCTCGCGAGAATGCCAAAGGTTGCTGACTGTTCATGAAATTCGCCTCGCGAATGTGTGCTCGCCTCGCGAGCCATCTGAATTCTGATTGTGTATAAAAGGCTGTTCTGAACATTTTGTAAAAACTTTTTGCTTCTCCAACTTTCTGATATACATTTTTCTCTGTGATTTCGTTTTTGCCATGGAGCACTAAGTCCTAGGATTAGTCTACTGTTTGAGGATCCTATATACTTGAGGTTATGTAAATCCCTATTTTAATTGCTTTTCCCTCTTCAATACCATACTTTGTATTTCTGTTTGCTTAATTCAGGAGTATATTGTATTGTATTGATTTATTTCTGATGATATCATGTTCCTATAATTAATCGCATCTGCTTAATTTGCGTGTGTACATTTCGTGCTTAGTTCACGAAGGGCTTAATCCCGTTTGCTTAATTCGGGAATAGGAACATGTATCTGTGGTTGTAGTTTCGCTTGTAAATTGCTACTACAACCGGGAGGGGATAAGAACCTGCTTAGGGCTTGGGATTACATTAACCAAGGATAGTTGGGAATTCTTGACAGTAGATTAATCGTTGTTTGATAATTGATAATCTCTTTTCAACTGCCTTGTTTGTGATTGCTCTGTTTTGTTTGTTTCTTAATTGCACTCCAATCCAAACCCCCCCCAAAACTGATTTTTGTGAAAGGTAATATTCTCAGAGTCCTTGAGAGACGACATCCGAGTTGTCGCACTATACTACAGTTTTAAACCCGCTCGTCCTTTTTGGCGCGTGCGCGACAGCGCGACCAAAAATTGGCGCCGTTGCCGGGGACTCTGAGTTGTTATTTTTCGCAATTTGTTTTTTTTTTCTTTCTTTTAATTTCTGTTCTGTTTTGAATTGGTCTGGCTACTAGGTCTCATTGCCCTGAACTGTGTGATTTTGACCCGGAAATTGAAAGAACATTGCACACACTCCGTAGGGAATTTCGGGCTAGCACTAGTAGTAATTCCAATTTTAAAACTGCTTTTGAAAACATGGGAGACCAGAGGACATTAAGGCAGCTTGCTGCCCCTGATGTCAACTATAATGGATTATGTATTTCTTATCCTGGTGCTGACACTCCTTTTGAACTGAAATCTGGTTTTATTCACCTGTTGCCCAAGTTTAATGGTCTTGCAGGTGAGGATCCACACAAGCACTTGAAAGAATTCCAAGTTGTATGCTCCACAACCTCGAGAGCAGAGGGAGTCACCGAGGACAGTATCAAGTCAAGGCTTTTCCATTTTCACTCCAAGGAGCTGCAAAGGATTGGCTCATTGTACCTTGAGCCTAACTCCATCACCACTTGGAATGATTTGAAGAGGGTGTTCCTAGAAAGGTATTTTCCTGCTTCAAGTCTGTGCTTCCATAAGGAAAGAGATATGTGGCATCGGCAAGGGAACGAGTCACTAGCTGAATACTTGGGAAAGGTTCAAACATTTGGTCTCTAGTTGCCCCAAAGATCAAATTTTCGAACAACTCCCGATCCAATACTTTTATGAAGGATTGTTGCCTATGGATAGGAATCGTTGGATCTTTGCTAGTGGGGGAGCATTAGTTGATAAGACCCCACTGCTGCTAAGCAACTTATTGAGAACATGTCGTTGAATTCCCAGCAGTTTTCTACAAGAAGAAATTCAGTTGAGCCAAGAGGTGTGCATGAGATTCATAGTTCATCTTCTAACCAGGCCGCCCTTGAGAATAGATTGGATGAGCTGACTTCCTTTGTAAGACAATTGGCAATAGACAAGGTTCAGCCTGCAAAGTTATGTAGCATGTGCAATGCACCTGAGCATCCATTTGATCCATGCCCGATCCAGAGAGAAGAGTTTGTCAGTGAAGTACCTCAGGCTTATGCAGTGAACCCCTATAATCAAGGAGGCAGTCAGAATCGGTACAACATTCCAGACCTCTCTACTAATAGGTACCATCCTAGCTGGAGAAATCACCCTAATCTGCGGTATGGGAATTCTTCCCAACAACAGCCGATGGCACCTCAGAATCATCCTCCAGTGACCACTTCTGCACCTTCTGGACCATCATTAGAAGACTTGGTGAAGCAAATGGCTGCATCTAGTGTACAGTTTCAGCAGAGGACAGATGCTAGTATTCAAGATTTGAGGACACAGATTGGACAATTGGCCACATCCATGAATAGCATACAACAAGGTCAAGGGACAAACCAGCTGCCTGCACAGCCAGTGATAAATCCTAATGCCTCCAACCCTAATGTGAGTGTCATCTCTCTGAGATCTGGAAAGGTTGTTGAGGCCACTTCTGGAAAGGATGAAGATACTGTTGAGGCTACTCCTGAGCCTACTGTTGAGGCTACTCCTGAGCCTGTGGTTGAAGTTGAAATTGAAAGAGTGTATAGACCACCCATTCCATTCCCACACAGAATTCAGAAAAATTTGAAGATGGGTGGTGAAAATAAAGAGAAGGAAATTCTTGATGTTTTCAGAAAGGTGGCTGTTAATATTCCACTGTTGGATGTGATCAAGCAAGTGCCCAGATATGCTAAATTTCTGAAGGACCTATGCACTAACAAGAGGAAGATGAAGATTAATGAGAGGGTTGACTTGGGAATGAATGTCTCAGCGCTTATCCAGTCAAAGATAGAGAGAGTTGCTTCTATAGCCCCTACTCAAGCACTACCACAGAAGTGCAAGGATCCAGGCACCTTCACTATCCCATGCACTATTGGGGACAAGAAGTTTGAGAACTGCATGCTGGACTTGGGAGCATCAATCAATGTCATGCCTACCTCCATCTTTAATAACCTTGATCTGGGGCCATTGCGCACACAGGTCTTACTATCCGATTGGCTAACGAGATGTGCCCGACCCATGGGGATGGTAGAGGATGTCCTAGTGCAAGTTGATGATTTGATATTCCCTGCGGACTTCTATATCCTAGATATGGCAGGAGAGACTCAGTCCAGTAGATCACCCATAATCTTGGGGAGACCATTCATGATGACATCCAAGACCAAGATTGATGTTTATGATGGGATTATGTCTATGGAGTTTGGTGGTATTGTGGCCAAATTCAAGATCTTCGATGCTATGAAGCACCCAGTAGAGGAGCACTCTGTATTCCACTTAGAGTTGTTGTCTGAGCTCATTGAGGACACTCATGATGACCTTATTTCTGATTTTCCTGTTATTTCTGGTTTTGATGATGTATATACTTGTACTAACTGCACTAACACTAACCCATGTTATGTTTGTTCTGAGTTTTGGATTTAACCTTGCAGGGTGAGGATGATAGTGAAAGTGATAGTGAAAGTGAAGCTGTTTATTCAGCAGAAGTCCTTGACCCTATGGCTGCTCCCAATGCACCATCTGTTGAGCAGCCACCTTCTTTGGAACTCAAACCACTTCCTGAGAACCTAAAGTATGCCTACTTGGGGAGGGATGCAACATTGCCAGTCATCATTTCCTCCAGCCTCAACTCTGATCAGGAAGCCAAGCTTTTAGAAGTTCTGAGGAAGAACAAGAAGGCCATGGGGTGGACATTGGCCGATATTCCAGGAATTAGCCCCTCCAGATGCATGCATAGAATTTTACTGGAGGATGGGGCTAAGCCAGTCAGACAGGCCCAAAGGCGACTTAACCCACTGATTCTGGATGTGGTAAAGAAAGAGGTAACTAAGCTTCTACAGGCAGGTATTATCTATCCCATATCTGATAGTTCTTGGGTAAGTCCGGTACAGGTTGTACCAAAGAAGTCTGGTCTAACCGTAGTTAGGAATGAGAATAATGAACTTGTGCCTACTAGAGTCCAGAATAGCTGGAGAGTTTGTATAGACTATAGGAAGCTAAACCAGGCCACCCGAAAGGATCACTTTCCTTTGCCGTTCATAGATCAGATGCTAGATCGGCTGGCTGGTCAGTCCCATTATTGTTTTCTAGATGGCTTTTCCGGGTATTTCCAGATTCATATTGCCCCTGAGGATCAGGAAAAGACCACCTTCACGTGCCCCTTCGGTACGTTTGCTTATAGGAGGATGCCTTTTGGCCTCTGTAATGCTCCTGGCACCTTTCAAAGATGCATGCTTAGTATTTTCTCTGACTTTATTGAAAACTGCATAGAGGTGTTTATGGATGATTTTACTGTGTATGGCTCCTCTTTTGATGCTTGTTTGCATAGTCTAGATCTAGTTCTTCAAAGATGCATTGATACTGATTTGATTCTGAATTATGAGAAATGTCATTTCATGGTAGAACAGGGGATAGTATTGGGTCATGTAATTTCCAAAGAGGGTATTTCTGTGGATCCTGCAAAAATAAATGTAATTGCTTCATTGCCTTACCCATCTTGCGTACGCGAGATCCGTTCCTTTCTTGGACATGCAGGTTTCTATAGGCGCTTTATAAAGGACTTCAGCAAGATAGCACTGCCATTGTCAAATCTGCTGAAAAATGATGCCCTGTTCCAGTTTGATGAAAAGTGTAAAGAGTCATTTGACTATCTGAAGAAGGCGTTGACTTCTACCCCTGTCATCCAGCCCCCAGACTGGACACTCCCGTTTGAACTGATGTGTGATGCTTCAAATTTTGCTGTGGGGGCAGTTCTGGCACAAAGGGTGGGCAAGGTTGCCCATGTAATTCACTATGCTTCTAGGACCCTAGATGCCGCTCAGGCAAATTACACCACCACTGAGAAAGAGCTGCTAGCTATTGTATTTGCACTTGACAAGTTTAGGTCTTATTTGCTAGGTTCTAGGGTGACTGTTTTTACTGACCATGCAGCTTTGAAATATCTGCTGAAGAAGCCAGAAGCTAAGCCAAGACTGATCAGGTGGATGCTCTTGCTCCAGGAATTCAATGTGGAGATAAAGGATAAAAGTGGAGCTGAAAATCTGGTAGCAGATCATTTGAGCAGGATAGCAAGGGATGAGGATATTTTTCCCATCCAAGATGATTTCCCTGATGAGAGATTGTTACATATGTATGGGGTAACCCCCTGGTTTGCTGACATTGTAAATTTTCTAGTTGCTGGTGTTGTTCCTGCAGGTACAAGTAGACAAAAGTTCCACAAGCTGAAGAGCGATGCAAAGTATTATGTGTGGGATGACCCCTATCTGTGGAAGTTTTGCAGTGACCAGGTTATTCGGAGGTGTGTACCCGATCATGAGAAGGAGTCCATCCTGCATTTCTCACATGCATCTCCAGTTGGAGGACACTTTGGACCTCAAAGGACAGCAAGAAAAGTCCTGGACTCCGGGTTCTACTGGCCCACAATTTTTAGGGATTCATATGAGGTATACAAGAATTGTAAAGAATGTCAAATAACAGGCCCTGCAATCACTCGTAGGAGTGAGATGCCTCAGCAGCCAATGCTTTATTGTGAGGTCTTTGATGTGTGGGGGATGGACTTCATGGGTCCTTTCCCCCCTTCTTTTGGTTTTGTATATATTTTGTTGGCTGTAGATTATGTTTCAAAGTGGGTGGAAGCAATCCCCACTAGGACTAACGATGCTCAGATTGTTTCAAAATTTGTTAGGTCCAACATCTTTTGCAGGTTTGGCATACCCAAGGCCATCATCAGTGACCAGGGCACACATTTTTGCAACAGAACCTTGGAGGCCTTACTCAGAAAATATGGGGTTGTACATAGAGTGTCTACTGCTTATCATCCCCAAACCAATGGCCAAGCTGAAATATCCAACAGGGAGATTAAGCAAATCCTAGAGAAGATGGTGCAGCCAAACAGAAGGGAATGGAGCCGCCGTCTGGAAGACGCACTGTGGGCCCAGAGGACTGCTTTTAAGACACCTATAGGGATGTCCCCCTTCCGGCTAGTTTTTGGCAAGGCATGCCACCTCCCGGTGGAAGTTGAGCATAGAGCATATTGGGCAGTAAAGTGTTGCAACTTGGACATGAAGAAATCTGGTGTTGAGAGAAAACTGCAATTGCAGCAACTTGAGGAGCTTAGGCTTGAAGCCTATGAGAGCTCCAGGCTGTATAAAGAGAAAACAAAAATTTTTCATGATAGAATGATTGTTAGGAAAGAATTTTTTGTGGGTCAGAAAGTCTTATTGTTTAATTCCCGCCTGAGATTGATGGCTGGGAAGCTTAGGTCTAAATGGGATGGCCCTTTTGTTGTGACTAATGTGTTTCCTTATGGTGCAGTGGAGATTCAAAGTACAGGTACCAACAAGACTTTCAAGGTTAACGGGCAAAGGTTGAAGCCGTTCCATGGTGTGGATGCTGCTGACCCTGCGGATGCTAATGTTGAGGAGCTATCTTTGGATGCTCCACCCTACACTGATGCTTGATCAGGGAGTTTCTTTTCCTTTCCCTCACTCTGATTGTAAAGTCTGTTGTTGTTCATTGGGGACAATGCATGTTTTAAGTGTGGGGGAGGGAACTAGTTGTAGTTTTTCTTTTCTTTGAATAAAGTTTTCTTTTCTTTGAATAAAGCTCCTGAATAATTTGAGAAGCTCAGGAGCACTTGTGTGTTGAGTCTTTTGTTGGCAAGTTTGCTAGATTTTGATTGATGTTGCACAGATTGCTTGCATGATTGATATGTGATGATTCCCCCTAGGCTGAAAAATTTTTGTTTTTGAAAAGTGATTCCCATGTGAAATTGAAAACTGAACTTTGGGATTTTGTTATGATAGCATGATGAATGATAAGTTTGGGGTGATAGGGAGCACACACTAGGGATAGTATCTCTTTCAAACAATTTGCATGAATGTCCAGGTGAGGTTTTGAGCCTCCAGCATGTTTTAAACTGTGTGAAAATCGCTTTCAAGTTGCACTTCCCTGGATTTGATTGAATCTCTTTTTGGTTTGCATGATTATATGTGTGTAGCAAATGATTTAGGCATTTTCCTTGTAAATAGCTACTTGGCCTGAATAAACCAATTCCTAATGCATGTTCCCTAGTTAGCCCTTTTGAGCCTATTAGCCTGTTAGTTCTTGATAACCTAATGTTATAAGCCCAAAAATCTGGAAAACCATGTTAACCCGATCTTAGGATTAGGAGAGCATGTAATCTTAGACTGGGTGCAAGAAACTAAGTTTGGGGTGGCTGCAAGGTGTAATATGTTGTTGGGAAAGAGAAAAGAAAAAAAAAAGAGAAAAAAAGTTGAAGCCAAAAGCTTGTGAAAGAAAAAGTGTACAAATGATTAAAAAAAATGCAAAAATGCCAAAAAGAAATAAAAAGGTTGTAGTCACCCAGAAGTGTAAAGAAAAAAAATAAAGAAAGGAACTTGAGTGAATTTCAAAGTGTAAATATAGTTCATGCTCTCTTAGTTCCTAGGGTCTTCAGCTTAGTTCCTTTTGTATATCCTACCCTTAGCCAGGCCCCATTACAACCCATAAAAGACCTTCTGATGTTGCTTGCATGTTTTCTGTGGGAGCCATTTTGAGATGAAAAGCAAATTTTTGGGAAGTGTACTTGAAAAGTGAAACTGAGTGCAAGTTGTTAGCCTGACATAAACTGAGTGACTGAGTGAACAAATAATGCCCTTGTGAGGAAGGCAGTTGTTTGGATTTGGTGATCTCCCTCTTGTGTGTAACTTAGATCCCCTGCTTAGATTTCTGATTGTTTTCATGATGAAACTCTCAAATGTTTGGAATAAATGAATGTGGGGTTTGCTCTGTTTGAAAAGGGGGAAACAATGAAGAAAAAACTGTTTTTGATGTATTGCTTGAATGTGTGCAATGTTGATTGAATCTTTTGAGCTTGCCAGGTCTTGAGTCTTTTTGTTTTTTGAGTCTTAGTTTGCTTGGGGACAAGCAAAGTTTAAGTTTGGGGTATTTTGATAAGCCTCTGGCTCATCTAGTTTTATAGCTAGTATGACCAGGGTTTTGTGCAAATTATATCGTATTTTCACCCAAATTAGATTAGATTGTCCTCAAGCAAGGTTTTGAGTCTCTAGAGTAGTTTTAAGTTAATTTAGCTAGTTTTGAGTCAAAATAATACACTTATGGTTATTTCCTTACTTTCAGGTTAAGTAAAAGCTGAGAAAATAAAGAACAGAGGTCTCGCCCCGCGAAGGACACGCTCGCCACGCGACCCAGAAGCCTGACTGTTCCAAGAAATTGCTAAGTCTCTGGTTCGCCTCGCGAAGAAGGTCTCGCCCCGCGAGTCTTGCAAACATGAAAAAGTCAGAGACGATCACGGCTTGCCCGTGTTGAAGGTCATGGCCGTGGCAGTTTTGAAGCTAAAGAGTCTCGCCTCGCGAGCATCCCTTCGCCTCGCGAATCTGGAAGTCAGAGAGCATCACGGTTAGGCCCTGATGGCCATAACGGGCGTAAGGAGAAACTCTTCATATCCTCGCCTCGCGAGCAAGCACTTCGCCTCGCGAGAATGCCAAAGGTTGCTGACTGTTCATGAAATTCGCCTCGCGAATGTGTGCTCGCCTCGCGAGCCATCTGAATTCTGATTGTGTATAAAAGGCTGTTCTGAACATTTTGTAAAAACTTTTTGCTTCTCCAACTTTCTGATATACATTTTTCTCTGTGATTTCGTTTTTGCCATGGAGCACTAAGTCCTAGGATTAGTCTACTGTTTGAGGATCCTATATACTTGAGGTTATGTAAATCCCTATTTTAATTGCTTTTCCCTCTTCAATACCATACTTTGTATTTCTATTTGCTTAATTCAGGAGTATATTGTATTGTATTGATTTATTTCTGGTGATATCATGTTCCTATAATTAATCGCATCTGCTTAATTTGCGTGTGTACATTTCGTGCTTAGTTCACGAAGGGCTTAATCCCGTTTGCTTAATTCGGGAATAGGAACATGTATCTGTGGTTGTAGTTTCGCTTGTAAATTGCTACTACAACCGGGAGGGGATAAGAACCTGCTTAGGGCTTGGGATTACATTAACCAAGGATAGTTGGGAATTCTTTGATGGAGATTAATCGTTGTTTGATAATTGATAATCTCCTTTCAACTGCCTTGTTTGTGATTGCTCTGTTTTGTTTGTTTCTTAATTGCACTCCAATCCAAACCCCCCCCCCCCCCCCCAAAACTGATTTTTGTGAAAGGTAATATTCTCAGAGTCCTTGAGAGACGACATCCGAGTTGTCGCACTATACTACAGTTTTAAACCCGCTCGTCCTTTTTGGCGCGTGCGCGACAGCGCGACCAAGGCCCCTGACATATCACCAAGCAAAAGTAAGGAAAGCTCCGGAGGAAGGTTCACGATTTCTTCAAGCCCAAAATCCTTCGTTAAGCTCCAATTTGCGAGCCAATTCGCGCTTCTATTTCCTTCTCTAAACGAATTAATGCCTGAACTCTATCTTCCACTGTAGCAACACTAACTGCTTGATTTTGGCAATTAATGGAAATTTCGGATGCTTGTTGGCTTCATCTACAATGGATTTTATAGTAAACATAGAGTCACTTTCTACTATAATGTCTCTGTATCCAGTGTTCCAGGCTATACATAAACCAACATAGATAGCCCAAATCTCAGCTGATTGAGTAGTGCAATGGCCTATATGAAGTGTGAAGCCTGAGATCCATTGGCCATTACATATCTTAAAGAGCCATCCGCATCCAGTGTCACCTGGATTGCCCTTAGAGGCTCCATCGGTGTTGAGCTTGATCCAACCTGGGGCAGGGAACTTCCAACAGATGTCCTTTGAAGTCGAGTTCGGAGTACATTCCGAAAGAGAGTTCGCACTGCTGATCTGATCGACAATCATGAGGATGGCATTGCGAGGATTGTGAGGCATAGAGTATTCCTCATCAAATAGGGAAAGGTTTCTCCATTTCCATAGATACCAGCAAGTCACCATAAAAATGCTTTTCCAGTCCCTGTTTTTGTCCTTAGCAAAGTTCTTGGTTAAGCAGCAGATGAACCAATCTTCATGGTCAAGCGAAAAGAACTCCAGAAGCCAGTCCTTGTTTACAAAGTCGAGTCACGGGAGGAGAGCTCTTGAGCAGTCTTGCAAGATGTGAACCATTGTTTCAGGGAAGCCCGAGCACTGATGGCAGTATGTGTGAACACCTAATTTTGTCCGGGTATTTTCTCGTTTAATTAATTTTTTGAAGAAAAAAATAAAAATTGAAAAAAATAAAAATAAAATAAAATCAATTTTATTCATGTTTTGAGCCCAATATTTGTTTAGCCCATGTTTGAGTCCACAGTCCAAATCCAAGTAAAAAAAAAAGAGTTTCTGAATATTAAAATTTTAAAAAAAAATTGTTGTCTTCTATGTTTTTTTTTATCCCAATGTCCATTTTCAAGTATGAACCAAGTGTGCTTTCCTTTGGTCTTTTGGCTCTTACTCCTTTTTACACAAAAATGGTGCCTGGTCCTCTTGTTCGCTCCTTCCCTGCACCATCCCAGCAAAAGCTGATTTGCTTCTCACTGCAGCACCCCATTAGTGTAGTCTCTTTCCTTCCCAGCTGGCTGATTGAAGCTTTTGGCATTTTTCCCTTTCAAAGTGCATAAATTGAACCCAACAGAAGAATCAAGGGGAGGGGGCGTAAAACAAAGAAAAATGATCTAATGAGAGTCATGAAAAAACCTCTCCCTCTCCACATCCATCACCATTTTCTTTCCACCATTTCCCTCTTTACCAAGTAGCTCAAGTAAATAAATTAGAAGCATTTTTCACCTCCCCTACCCATTATCATCATCCTCTCACACTCATGAATCATGTACCATGAAAACTCCATTCATCAACATATCCCTTCAACCATTTTGACCCATAAAATACCAAAAAATAACAAAAAGAGAACATACCCTTGTTACAAGATCTTCTGCCATCGCTGCTCCCCATCTCCGCCATCACTGCTTGCTTCTCCACCATCACTGCTCTCCCCTCCGCCTAGCTCCTCCACGACCCACGCAGATCCGCTTCACCCAGCACCGCGACCTTCGCCCCTCCGCCGCTACGACGCCGCTCAGACGACCACGACGCAAGCCATCCAGCCTCCCCGTCCGCCCTCCTCCGCGCCTGTTATTGTTGGTTCGTAAATGTGATGTGCAAGTGTACACAGTCAAACAAGTAATAAAGTGTGAGTGAGATCGTTCCCACGAGGATTTAAATGAATTGAATACAAATTATAGTTTTAACTTTCTCTACTTAGATCAATAAAATAAAGAATAATTTTAAGCATGTAAGGTAAATGGAGTAATTGAGTATCAGAACAGTAAGTAATAAATGCAAGGAATTAATAAAAGCAATAAATGGGTGTTTTAGAATAGAGATGGAAACATCTAGGATTCTAATCCTTTGTATTCTTAACTTCAGGGTAATCGATGCTTCAGGATGCTACAACATTTAGTCCAGGAAATGAAGTTTGCTTTCCAGCAGTAAAACTGAGTTCATTCAAAGCTTCTTATTCCTAAGTTCATATTAATTTCCCTCAGCTGTCAGATAATTGCGTCCAGCTACTTAAAGACTTGAAGGCTATTCCTAGCTCATTCAATACAATTAATTTTCCAATTAATTGTTCTATCTTTATCTTCAATTCAAGTCCACTAACTTGGTTTTTCCAAACTAGTTAGCTAATAGTTCAGATCAGTTGATCAAGCTAAACAGAATTTTAACGTTAAATCAGAAGAGAAGAAAATGAATAACATCCATAACATTGATTAACCCTTCAGTACAATTACAAATTCATAGAATCATAACTAAAGGAAATTAGCTCATAATGAGCTTAATGACAAAAGAAGTAAAGGAAATGGTAAAATAAAGCATAAAACGAATTACAGAGAGGGCAAGGAGCTGATGGCTGCTACCATACATGACTGCTACAGTACGAGCTGCTCTAAAAGCAAGGTCACACTCACTATTTGTAATAGCTCTTAAAATAGGGTTACACTCTCTCTCATGCCTCACTTTTTGGGCTTTACAAAATTCAAATACTAAAATATTCCTTGGCCCAATTCCCAAGTCCACACAGCTGCTGCATTGTATTCTCTCTCTTCCATTTTGCACAGCACAACATGTATTTTGTCTTCTAGTGGGCAATAGTTGAGCTGGAAATGATTTTATCTTGTAGTGACTTGCTTCCTCGAAGCTGCAGCATTCCAAAACATCCCAGAGCAATTCCTTCAACAATTATACCTTTAAAACCTGCTCAAAACTACATCAAACCTTCAGCAATAACAGATCAGAATTTATAGCTTTTCGCAATTAACCAGATTAACACAGATATTTCCTCAATCAAACAAAACTTGAAGTTATTTTCCAAAATTGATCAAAACAGGAGCAATGATTAAGCTAAAAGGATAGTAATAACTCTTATTTCTAAGAGTTATCACACCCCCAAACTTGAACCACTGCTTGTCCTCAAGTAATGACATTCAACAAGCATTATCTAAACAAAATCAGAACAACATAAGCAAAATCCATGGCAGTCCTCATATACAATTTTTAGAAACATGCTCAACACAAATACCCTTTTCTTAATCACTTTCCATAGTGTGTGTGTGATTTCCCTAGCTTTCAACTCAACTTTAGCAAGGAACTCCGACCAACTAAAATGCAGCAGAGACTTAGGTGCATTTTTCAAATATCCTTTGGATGCAAGGGAGAAGATTCACCAGATTATCTTCCTAAGAACAGGGGCTTAACACATTATTGAATTTGTCATATCACTCAATTCACTCTACTTTATGTTCTGTGTTGGTGTTTCACTCAATCTTCACTCATAATGTACTATAACATAGGCTTGACAAATTTCTAACAATCAAAAGTACAAGCACATGACTGCACACAGCAAGAGGACTTGATTGGGTGTAATGGGGCTAAGGTTCAGGTGTGGAAATTTTTGGACAGTAGCTTAAGTAGGTGGAGTTCAAGATCTCTTGTCCATATAACCCCCCCAAACTTAGGCATTTTTATATTTTTGTCCACATTTCGGATGACAAGGAGGAGTACTCTCTTGATTTGATTTCTGATTTTGAGTTTTTTTTTTATAAAGGAAGGAAAGGATACTTGAGTGTAAACACACTTTCAGTTTTTCTGCAGGTCTTCAGTTTTTACTTTGTTCATTTGATGTGCCTGTTTCCTTCCTCCTTTTGTTACATAGGTACTCCCCTAAACTTATACTAATGGCTGTCCTCAACCATTTTGGTAAGGGTCCACATTTACAGAGTAGCTTGACAACATTCCCAAACTCCACCTAACAGGGTATAACATTGTTTTTTAGGGAACTTGGGCTTATAATGTGGCTTAATACAAACAAGAAGGTCTCAGGCTCAAAGGGGTTCACAAAGGGTAATACTTGAGGGTTGGCCTTTTAAGTCACAGTAGGTAAAAACAACAAAAATGCCTCAAGCTATTTTGTGTACAACAGTGAAATATGCAATCGATTACAGAAATAAGGCAAGTTCTGCAGAGAACACATATGAATGTAATACATGATGAAAGAATCTGTTGAAGCCCAAGAGCTCACAGGATTTACGTTGTAGAGTTCTACAGCATCTTGTGTAGTCTTATACACCTCCAAACTTAGGTTGAAATCTAATTTAGACCTCACCCTCGCTTCCTTGGAAAATTGTCTTTGCAACCCAATTCCCCCAATTGATTGGTGACTTTGAATGAAGTCCTTATTTTAAGTCCATTTTGAGCTAGGGATTTTATGGTGAGAAAGGATTAATTCAGGGTATTAATGTATTTTACATGCATTAAGGCAAACAACTTGTCTTCATCAGATGCACATGGACAGCAAACACCATTCATTCATTAAAACTTTTTCTTTCAAAAAGGCCCCCACTTTCCATTAAGCACAATTCTTTTTGAAAGAGTGTGGGCGGGCATACCTCAAACTAACTACATAAACAAAAACAAGCAACTACTTCTAACAACAGAAACTAAAGACATTAAAACTGAAGAGAGATTAAAAAGGGGGTCCTGGTCATCTGATGCTGCAGCATGCTGCAATATCGTGGACGTTTTCTTGCTCAAGGCTGAGCCAATCTTGCACTGCTCCTGGTGCTTCCACCTCTGGCTAGCTACTTCATGGTGGGCCTGCTGGTTGCTGGATTTTCTTTTGTGATCACCACCTCAACACTAGGCTCTTTTTCAGCATCTTCAACCATTCCTCCACCAGTCTTTGCCTTAGCTTTTGCCCATTTTTCAAAATTTTGACTTAGAGGTATGTTATCCTCCGACTCTTCACTACAGTCAGAATATATTTCAGCCTCCAACTCTGCCTTTGTTTTTCTTGGCTTGGGGGGAGCTATGTGCTTGATTCTGCCTTTCTTGAGTGGAGGAGGGCCTTCAGGCTCAGCTTCAGCCACTTTCTTCTTGCCTTTGTCTTTGTTGCCGGGTTGTACTTGAGGTGGAGTAGGATCCCTTGGTGGTGGTGGTGGTGTCCAGTCAGAACTGACTTCATTGTTATTCACTGAGTGCTCACCAGCAGTGGGATTCACATGAGGGATTTCAGGGTCTTGTTCTGGTGCAGGAGGATTTTCAGGAACAGGTTCTGGTTATGGTACTGGTACAGGGTCTGGCACATTGGGGTTTGTAGGAGCATCTTGCTTCTTAGGTTCAGGAGCATGGTATTTGAAATGCTCAAACAGGGTTTCAGGGAACTAGGGAGGAGAGCTGCATTGCCTCAACTTATTGACTCCAAGGGTCCTTTGTACCCAGAGGTGCTGCTCTTTAGAAAACTCCTAGAAAAGCTGTTGTTGTTTCAGACTATGCTGCAGCATTTGGCATCACAAGTCCACTTTTGAGTTCAACTCATCTGGGTGATCCTGCTGCCCAGATGGAAGAACTGAACCTTGCACCTTTGACACTGAAGTCCCAAAGCGCTTGATGGCTAGCCAATCTATGGCCCTTTTGTTGTCCCTAACTTCATCTTCGGGTCTTTGCTTCACTCCAAACTTATGACACAGGCTTGTGATTAAGGAGGAGAAAAATAGCAGACCCTTGGGCTTAAATGCACAAGAAATGATCTCTTTTTCAATCAACAGGCCCACATCAACCTTTTTCTTTTTCAGAATGCACGACAAAAGGATCAACCTTTCCTTGTTCACTGTTTCCAAATGCGCAGTGGGCAAAATTTTGGTTCTGATTATGTGGTACCATACCTTGGCCAGGGGGGTGAGATCAGGTCTGGTTACTTTCCAGTTATCACCCTTTTGAATCCAATCCGCCTCTTCCACTGTAACTTCCCGCACCATATCATTCAACACGGTTTCTTCAACACCCTTCATCTCTTGGTATCCATCTTGAACATCCTTTAATCCCCACCCTCTATTCAAAGCTGCAGTAGAGAAAGACACTTTGCAATCTCTCACCATCACATATTTTCGCTCGGGTGAAATGAGGTTTGCATAGAACTCTCTGACGAAGGGGATGATGGGGCCTCTAGGGTGGGCAGAGAATTTCTTCCAATTGTGGTGGTCAATGAGCGCAGCCACTTTCTGTGAGCCCATAGTGAGGAGCGTCCAGGATGAAGAAGCCCTTTTCCAGATGGAAACTCCACTTCTTGACTTCCTTATCAAATTTCTTCCGCGCCTCTTCATCCACAAATCACTTGTTGGCTTCCTCACCAGAAGAGGATGAGAGAGTGGTAATGGGATTTTTGGAAGACTGACCCCTTGTTTTACCCATGGTCTTTGAAGTGCTAGAAAGAGAGTTTGGTTGATGGTGAAAGACAGAGATGGGTGAGACAGAGATTGAGAGTAGGTTTACGTGTGGGGTTAGGGCAGATAGAACAGTGGATTTATAGAGAGTACGGAGGTTGAGGTGAAAGGTTAGGGATGGATGTGAGTGGTGGAGAGAAGGGTGGCATTAAGTAGGTGGTTGCAAACCAGTTACATTCCCCATGATTTTTTGTCACTCATCCCCTCCCAAAACTCTCCCGCTTTTAAATTCTAAGAGTTCAAAATTCTTACAGTTGAACTTGGGCTTTGGAGCTGTCCAAACTTACACAACCCCCAGCACCTGAACAATGAGCTTGAATTGACCTGACCCAACTCCCAGTACAACCCAATGACTATATTGCTACAGTCTGCAGTTACAGGGGTTAACAGCACATATTTATTTAAAATTAAACTAAATAAAACTAAAAACTAAAATAAACTAACTAATTAAAGGATATAAAGCTGGGTTGCCTCCCAGGATCGCTTGGTTTACTGTCCTTCAGCCTGACTCCACATTTATGGTTAAGGGTCTATGAGTTGAATGGTGGCCTTCATCCTTGCACAAGGCCCACCCCAATATTGCTTCACCCTTTGGCCATTGACTTTGAATTCCCTTCCAGAACTTTCATCTAACAAATCCACAGCTCCATGAGGGTACACTTTGACCAATTTAAAAGGTACAGACCACCTAGACTTCAACTTCCCAAGGAACAGTTTCAGTCTAGAATTGAACAAGAGCAATTGCATGCCTTCAACTAGTTCCCTGGGTTGACTTTTCTGATCATGCCAGGCCTTGACCTTGCTATTGTATGCTTCAGCATTTTCATAGGCGAAGAACCTAAACTCTTCAAGTTCATTCAGTTGCAACATTCTTGCTTCTCCAGCTCCTTGTGCATCAAAATTCAACTTCTTTATGACCCATAATGCCTTGTGTTTCAGCTCAATTGGTAAATGGCAAGCCTTGCCATAAACCAATCTATAAGGGGACATGTCAATGGGAGTTTTAAATGCAGTTTTGTAGGACCAGAGATCATCATCTAAGTGTAAGGATCAGTCCTTCCTAGAAGGGTTCACCATCTTTACAAGGATTCTTTTGATCTCTCTATTGGACACTTCAGCTTGCCCACTAGTCTGAGGGTGATATGCAGTAGCCACTTTGTGTTTCACTCCATATTTTGCAAGCAAGTTAGCAAACAGCTTGTTACAAAAATGAGAGCCTTCATCACTGATTATAGCTCTTGGAGTGCCAAATCTAGTGAATATGTTCTTGTGCAGGAACTTTGTAACTACTCTGGCATCATTAGACGGCAATGCTACTGCTTCTACCTATTTGGAGACATAGTCCACTACAAATAAGATGTAGGCATTCCCATAAGAGACAGGAAATGGCCCCATAAAATCTATTCCCCATACATCAAACAATTCAATCTCCAAAATGGTGTTGAGTGGCAGCTCTTGTCTGTTAGAAATATTCCCCACCCTCTAACATCTGTCACAATTCTTGGCATACTCTTGAGAATCTTTGAACAAAGTGGGCCAGAAATACCTTGATTGTAATACTTTAGCAGTTGTTCTTTTTCCTCCAAAGTGACCACCATAAGGAGCAGTGTGGCAATCACCAAGGATATCTTGCATTTCTTCCTCAGCAACACATCTCCTCATGATCTGGTCTTGGCATCTTTTGTACAGAAAGGGTTCATCCCAGTAAAAGTGTTTAACTTGATGCAGAAACCTCCTTTTCTGTTGAGAATTCATCTCCACTGGAATTATTCCACTGACCAGAAAATTCACAATGTCTGCGTACCAGGGTGTTGCAGCATCTTCAAGCATTAGCAGGTGTTCATCAAGAAAATTTTCTTTGATTTCTCCATGAGACTCGGGTTCCCCTCCTTCAACAATTCTAGAGAGATGATCAGCTACCTAATTTTCAATACCCTTCTTATCTTTGATTTCCAAATCAAATTCTTGAAGCAAAAGTACCCATCTGATAAGCCTTGGCTTTGCATCCTTCTTGTCAATGAGATACTTAATGGCTGCATGATCTGTATATAACACTACTTTGGTTCCCACCAGATAGGGTCTGAACTTGTCAAAAGCAAACACCACAGCCAACAATTCTTTTTTTGTAGTGGTGTAATTGATGTGAGCATCAATGAGAGTCTTGCTAGAATAATAGATGGTATGGAAGATTTTGTTATACCTTTGGCCTAGCACAACTCCTACTGCAAAATCACTGGCATCACACATCTACTCAAATGGTCTTTCCCAGTCGGGAGCTACTATTACAGGCACAGTAATCAAGGCCTTCTTCAGCAGTTCAAAAGATGATAAACACTCATCTGTGAAGTCAAATGAACTATCATGCTCCAGCAATTTGCACAGTGGCTTGGAAATTTTTGAGAAATCTTTGATGAATCTTCTATAGAATCCAGCATGTCCTAGAAAACTTCTGATGCCCTTGACAGAATTGGGTGGGGGAAGTTTTTCAATCACCTCAACCTTAGCTTTGTCCACCTCTAAGACTTTCTTTGACACTTTGTGGCCTAGCACAATGCCTTCTTTGACCATGAAATGACACTTCTCCTAATTCAAAACTAAATTGGTTTCGTCACATCTGTCTAGCACCTGCTCTAGATTGTCCAAGCACCCTATGAATGAATCTCCAAAAACTGAGAAATCATCCATGAAAATTTCCATAGTCTTCTCAATAAAATCAGAAAAGATAGCCATCATACATCTTTGAAAAGTTGTTGGAGCATTGCAAAGCCCAAAAGGCATTCTTTTGAAAGTAAATGTACCATATGGGCAAGTGAAGGTGGTCTTTTGCTGATCTTCTGGTGCCACTACTATTTGATTTTAACCTGAATAGCCATCTAATAAACAGTAGAAGTCTCTTCCAGATAACCTACCAAGCATTTAATCAATGAATGGTAGTGGAAAATGATATTTCCCTGTGGCTTTGTTCAGCTTTCTGTAGTCCATACATATCCTCCAACCTGTGACTGTTCTTGTACGAATAAGCTCATTCTTCTCATTCTTCACCACAGTAACTCCTCCTTTCTTTGGAACACATTACACAGGACTTACCCACACACTATCTGCAATGGGGTAAATAATTCTTGCATCAAGCCATTTGATGATCTCCTTCTTTACCACTTCTTTCATTATCGGGTTCAGTCTTCTCTAGCCCTCAATATTGTTCTTGGCATCTTCCTCCAACAAGATTCTGTGCATACAAAGACTAGGACTGATTCCTCTAATATCTGCCATTTGCCATCCAATAGCCTTCTTGTGCCTCTTCAAAATTGAGATAAGGCTACCTTCTTGCTTGGAAGTTAAGAAAGAAGAGATAATGATAGGAAGAGTTTCCTTTTCTCTAAGGTAAGCATATTTCAGGTGGGAAGGAAGTTGCTTTAATTCAAGGGTGGGAGGTCTTTCAATAGAGGGTACACTCTCCTTGAAGGTGTCTGCAGATACATCTAAGGACTCATATTTTATGATCCAAGATCTCTGTGCCAAATTCCCTTCAACTAGCTGCTTTAACTCTTCATTTCCAGAATCAATTTCCTTATTTAGTTTGAACTCGTGCTCCAAGTCTTGCCCTGATGCTATCAATTGCTCTTGCACAAGAGATTCAATACCAGTAATAACAGAACAGCTTTCCATCTCTTCATCAGGATAGTGTAATGCATTAAAAACATTGAAAGTCACTTGTTGATCATTCACCCTCATAGTGAGTTCTCCTTTCTGCACATCTATCAATGTTCTTCCAGTTGCAAGATAGGGTCTTTCAAGGATATTTGGGACTTCTTTGTCAGTCTCAAAATCAAGAATAATAAAATCCACTGGAAACACAAATCTATCTACCTTAATCAGAACATCCTCAATCTTTCCTTCTGGGTAAGCAATAGATCTGTCAGCAAGTTGCAAAGTGACAGTGCTAGGTCTGGCTTCTCCAATCTTCAATTGCTTGAAAATGGACATTGGCATCAAATTAATGCTAGCTCCAAGATCACAGAAGGCCTTTCCATAGTAAGTATTCCCTATAGAGCAAGGAATTGTAAAACTGCCTAGGTCTTTCATTTTTGGGGGAACCTTGTTCGGCAACATCTGACTACACTCCTTTTGAATACATACAGGGATGCTGTGATGAGGACATCTTATCAAAAGCTACTTGAACCTCTCCCACGATTCATACAATGACTCGTCATCATTTTGCCTGAATGAAGTTATATCATTCCTCATTCTTGTATTTTTAGTAGGAGGAAAGTACTTAGTCAAGAACTTTTCGGCTAAGCCATTCCATGAAGTAATGGAATTGGATTCCAAGGAGTTCAACCAAGTCTTGGCTCTGTCCCTCAAAGAATAAGGAAAGAACCTTAACCTAAAATCACTTACTCCAAGAATCTTGAAATTGCTGGCCACTTCCAGAAATTGCCTCAGATATAAGTGTGGATCTTGAGTAGGGGCACCACTGAACTGCCCAACAATATGAAGCATTTGAAACATCATTGGTTTGAACTCAAACTGCGGGGTAGTTATTTCTGGTCTCACAATCCCAATGTTCATGGTTTGGGGATCAAAGACAGTATAGTCCCTGATGGACCTATCCCTATCATTTGCCATTTCAATCATCCCAGGTTGATCTTCATCCTCATTTCCCAGAATGTGAGCCATGAAGCCTAAGTCAGAGTTCTGATCTCTAGATCTTTGTTCTTTAGTTCTCTTCCTAAGGCTCTTTGCGATTTTTTCTATCTCCAAGTCTATTTGAAACTCGGGTGTACCCTTGTTGCGCATGCATATGTGAACCTGTTTCTAAGCAAAGTGCACACAGTTTTCAGTACTAACTAAATAGACGAAGTTAACAAAATAATTTAGATATTCAACACCATTGTCAATCCCCGGCAACGGTGCCAAAAACTTGTTGGTTCATAAATGTGATGTGCAAGTGTACATAGTCAAACAAGTAATAAAGTGTGAGTGAGATCATTCCCACGAGGATTTAAATGAATTGAATACAAATTCTAGTTTTAACTTTTTCTACTTAGCTCAATAAAATAAATAATAATTTTAAGCATGTATGGTAAATGGAGTAATTGGGTGTCATAACAGTAAGTAATAAATGCAAGGAATTAATAAAAACAATAAATGGGTGTTTTAGAACAGTGATGGAAACAGCTAGGATTCTAATCCTTTGTAATCTTAACTTCAGGGTAATTGATGCTTCAGGATGCTACAACATTTAGTCCAGGAAATGAAGTTTGCTTTCCAACAGTAAAACTGAGTTCATTAAAAGCTTCTTATTCCTAAGTTCATATTAATTTCCCTCAACTGTCAGATAATTACGTCCAGCTACTTAAAGACTTGAAGGCTATTCCTAGCTCATTCAATACAATTAATTTTCCAATTAATTGTTCTATCTTTATCTTTAATTCAAGTCCACTAACTTGGTTTTTCCAAACTAGTTAGCTAATAATTCAGATTAGTTGATCAAGCTAAAGAAAATCTAAACATTAAATCAGAAGAGAAGAAAATGAATAACATCCATAACATTGATTAACCCTTCAGTACAATTACAAATTCATATAATCCTAACTAAAGGAAATTAGCTCATAATGACCTTAATGACAAAACAAGTAAAGGAAATGGTAAAATAAAGAATAAAACGAATTACAGAGAGGACAGGGAGCTGACGGCTGCTACAGTACAGGGCTGCTATAGTACGAGCTGCTCTAAAAGCAAGGTCACACTCACTATTTGTATTAGCTCCCAAAACAGGGTTACACTCTCTCTCATGGTTCACTTTTTGGGCTTTTACAAAAATTCAAATACTAAAATATTCCTCGGCCCAATTCCCAAGTACACACAGCTTCTGCATTGTATTCTCTCTCTTCCTTTTTACACAGTGCAGCAGGTATTTTGTCTTCTAGTGGGTAATAGTTGAGCTGGAAATGATTTTATCTTGTAGTGACTTGCTTCCCCGAAGCTGCAGCACTCCAAAACATCCCAGAGCAATTCCTTCAGCAATTACACCTTTAAAACCTGCTCAAAAATAAATCAAACCTTCAGCAATAACAGATCAAAATTTACAGCTTTTCGCAATTAACCAGATTAACACAGATATTTCCTAAATCAAACAAAACTTGAAGTTATTTTCCAAAATTGATCAAAACAAGAGCAATGATTAAGCTAAAAGGATAGTAATAACTCTTATTTCGAAGAGTTATCAGTTATCACGAACTGACGTCACCGTCATCACCTCCTGCCCAGACGCCGTACATCACGTCCCCCACCTCCGATCGACCACTGCTTCCCCCTCTAACGCCATCGCCGACCAGATTCCTCCGCAGCCATCCCCGCTGCACGCGTTCAGTCACCTCCTATTGGACTCTGCAGTTGGTAACGATGGAAGCACCAAGAGCATGTGTTTTCCAGTTCTCCCTTCAATTTTGGGCATATAGTGTGTATTATGTCTCACTTTGTTTCTAAAAAAACTTTTTTAAAAAAAAAATTTAAAAGGTAGAAAATCTTTTAAACAAAATATAATTTTTTTCTCCTAAAAATATTTTGAAATAAAAATATCTTTTGAGTTCATGCAACAATCTACAATGTTGATGTATGATTTTCCATCCTCAAGTGTTGTATGAATTGTAAGGGTTTATCATATAGCTTAGTTATCTTTAACCCTGTGCAAAAGTGAATTCTATTTTGTTTAAAATAACAAAATATTTTCAATTTGCTCTCTTAGAAAATTTTAACAATTTTTATGAAATAAATATCTTTTTGAATTCAGGAAAAAAATTACGACGTTGATGTCCTCAAGTGGCGCATGAGCAAATTAATTTAAAATAAAATCCATTTTCAAAATCATTTTCAAAATAAAAAAATCTTTTCAAAAATTAAAATCATTCAACCAATCCAACATTTTCTATAAGAACTATGTGGCTTTGAGTTTCCCATCGCACTCGGGAATACGTAGCAGCAGAATCAATCATCACTACTACAAAAAAGGGCTTTAATAGCGCACCGTCAATAGCGCTTTAATGAGAAATGCTACTTAAAAAGAGGCGGAAGACATTTAATAGCGTTTCCTATAGTAAACGTTTTCCATTCCTTACCCTAAGACAGCGCTTCCCTAAGGAAGAGCGCTATTGAATGTTGATGGGTAGGAATAAATAGCGCTTCCTTAAGGAAGCGCTATCTTTGGTCAGGGAATAGACAACGCTTCATTAAGCAAGCGCTATCTATTCATTATCTAAGATAGCTCTCCCACGAGAAAACGCTACTTATTCTTTTTCTTGAGAATAAAATTTGTCCCCCCCCCCCCCCCCTCTCTCTCCAAACAATTACCCTCACTTTAAAAAATTTCGCGCGACCTACCTTATTTGCGACTCTTAACCTAGCACCTTCACTCATTCTTCTTCAACGACACCTTCGAACCACCAACCTTGCATGACCACCACACACCACCGTCGCACAGTCATTATTCAAGCCCTTATACACAGTCGCACACCTCACTGCTCACAAACAACAATTTGAAGAACTCATCGCCGTCGTCTCTAATGTTTCCATTCTCGCAAAAAACACATTACCGCCGTCTCCACACTCGCTGCCGTTTCTGATCCTCCGGCACCATTGTTTCAAAATCCCAGATTTTGCGCATCATGACAGCAATGCCTGTCATGGCTAGGCCGTGACCAATTCTGACTTGGAGAGCTGCTTCACAGATGGCTGTCACGGCCCGGCCGTGACATCATCTGACTTTTGCGTTCTTCTTTTTCTTCAGCCCTACGTGATCATGGCCGTGATGCTTATCACACCAAGGCCATGATGGTCTCTGTTTGGCTCATTTTTCATGTTTTTCAAGTTCCATCTTCATGCAAACTCCAAATCAACTGGACTTACGCATTTTCATTATCAATTCCTGCACACAAACACCACAAAACCACCTTACCCGTTCCAAGGTAAAAACTAAAAAAAAATCAAATTAAAAATGCCTAAACTACATGAATATTCATGCAATATGATAAAGAAATATGAGGTAAAATCACACTCATCAAACTACCCCAAGCTTAAGATTTTCCTTGTCCTCAAGAAATAACCAAGGCTAGACAAGATAAACAATCAGAGCATGGACAGTGAACCAAGAACCCGAGTAACAAATCCAAGTAACAGGCACATCCAAATAAGTAACCAAGAGACAATCAATTTCAAGTCCAATTAGAAGCTTAGGTTCCCTAAATTCATGCCTCTCACCAATTCGGGCACTCTTCTCACCTCACTAAAGTGTTTTAAGGACATATGACGATTCACTCAATTTCCTCAAGGTATCCTACCAAAAGCTTGACTATTAACCAAAATCTCTACTTTATTAATGAAAACACATAAGAATCAAGAGGTTTTTATTTTAGTTGTAATGGGGCCATGGGATTAATCGTTAGGTGGGGAAACCAAGAAATGGAAAATTCAAGAAGTCTAACAAAATAAAACAATGCAAAGCACGACAACCGTCTAAAATACATTTTTGGGCTTTAATTTACTTTTCCACCTTTCTTTATTTCTTTCTTTCTTTTTCATTTTATTTTTCACTTTCTTTTTCTCATCCCCTTCTCCATTTCTTTTTTTATATTTTTTTATTTGGAGAAAGGGAGATTTTCAACTTAAGAGAAATATTTTTATAACTTTTTCATTCTAGAATTTATTTTTTCAAACCACATTTTTGCCCTTTTTGCAATACTTTAAAAGGTGACATACCAAGCATCATTCATCAAAATCAGTTGAGGTATCAAGAAAAGCATTTTATTCTATTAGGCTCAAAATTGGGCAACTAAGGGGTATTATTTAATCAGTCAAAGCTCAAAAGGCCAGAAAAATACCTAATGCCTCAATCATTTTCAAATATGTTTTAAAAAAATTTTAAGTTTCAAAACGGTTTCAAGTCAAGTTCTAGATAATATAATCCAAGAGGAATAAAACACTCAATCACAAGGAATGGGGAAAATTTAGTGAGTACCCCTTTTAGGCTCAAAAATCTCACATTTAGTATTTTAAACTCAATGAGAAACACAAATCCAAGGAACCACATGCTAATTATCAACTATCAAAAGAGTATGTCAAGCATTTTTATTTTTAGCCTATCACAAGAACACAAAAATTGGGTTCGGAAATTCACCGTCTCAATTCATTTGGCACAAAGTTCTCACAATTGAATGCATACTCTAAGCAAGGGGCAATCTAATCATGTGATTATGAAAAACTACGCCTATATGAATGCAACATGCAAAAAATGCAGAAAATAAAACCAAAAATAATACCTATACCCCAAGCTTAAGAACTTACATTGTCCCCAATGTAAATAATCAAGTCTGAGGGAGGATAAAAATAAAAAATGGAACTCACTGAGGTGGTGGTGGGTGCTAGCTTAGATGCCAGTCATAGAGCTGCTGTATCACGGCTCTCTGCTCGCGCTGCTCCTCCATGATGCGCTCTTGGTTCGCTAGAATAGTATCAAAGGCGGACGAGAACCGCGCATAAGGATCTTCAGATGATGTACCTGCAGAGGAAAAAGAAGATGGGCGCCCAGATGGCCTAGCCGATGGTGGCAGGCGTAACGACCTTTGTATCTCGATAGGCTCAGTCTCCTCATCACATAGTACTCGCCAATTTGCAGGAATTTTAACATCCAATAATGTGGGGGTTAGGGAAAGGAATAGGGTTTTTGAGCACAGAGTGGTTAAGGCAATAGATGTCATCCTGTTGGATGATCATCCCCATAGATTCACAAGCACCCACTGTTAAGTGCGTCCGCCCCGGGCGGATTCATAACCAGCTAAATCAAAGTGGAAATCTTGGCCTATGGTGGTGATCAAACCACCAATGACAATAGTCTCATTTGAGCTCTTGGCAACCTTTAAAAGGTTCCCAGCCATATACGTCCTCGTGTCCACATTGCTCTCAGGATGGAGCATGGCCCATTGGAATAGGACCTCGTCCGCATGGACGGATCCATCACTCTCGCCACGGCCAAACAAAGTGTTGGACATAACCCTATGGATATAGCGCAGGCTAGGGTTAACTAGGGTCGTAGACTTGGCCGTCCTAGGATTAAAATGACCCCTAAGGTAAGTAATATGAGACCAAAAACCGTCAGGACTAAATCCAATGGGATAAGTCTGTTCCCCCCAACTGAC
Source organism: Sophora flavescens (assembly GCA_030762895.1). Classification (NCBI taxonomy): domain Eukaryota; kingdom Viridiplantae; phylum Streptophyta; class Magnoliopsida; order Fabales; family Fabaceae; genus Sophora; species Sophora flavescens. The sequence goes on from CM061064.1 coordinate 54,878,552, forward strand.
AATTCAAAAATTTCATTAAATTCAGTCTGAGTCAATTGAAAATCCTGATTAAATATCCGGAAAGTGCTCCAGCCTTCAGTACAATGGGCCTTTTGCAAAATCTGACCATTAAAGGAGCATGGGAATTCAAGAGTGGGGCCAATGTATGCAGGGTACCGGGTGCGAGCGAACTCGCTCCACCCTACATTTTATAACATCCAATTTATATCCACAGTCAAACCCAGGGTGTCTATACAGGCATCATCCATATACTTTGTTTGGACTATTTTCCTATTTTTCAAAATGTTAAACGTATCTTGTTGTGCAGTATTTTTAAAGACAATGCCATACCCATGTTCATAAGTGTCAGAGTCAGAAGAGTCAGAAGAGTTACCTGAGTTCCTGTTTCCCCTTGTATGAGGACGTGAGGCTTCGCTTGCCCTTTGGCGCTTGCTTGTCATGATTTCTCCAATGAATCCCAAAGCACCAGAATGCACAATCCCCTCTATTGATTTCTTCAAATTCGAATTTAATGGGCTAGGGTTCCAAAATTGGGACTTTTTGATTTTGCCCAAAATTGAAGGAATTAGCTTGTGGGTTTTGTTGGGTTGGATCTAGGAAGGGAGGAAACCAAGTTTTTTTGGCATGGGTGTCACGGAGGAGGTGAGTTTTGAAGCTTTTAGTTGAGTGGGTATGGTGGAGGTTGTGAGGAGATGAAGAAGAAGATGAATAGTAGAATATGAAGATGGTGGTTGGGTAGGAGGGATGTGGTGATGAAGTTTGGGTGAAAGATTAGGTGAGGAGCGGTGGTTGAAGTGTTGGCTTCGCAAGTCCCTCGCCACCGTCCCACTGCCATCATCCCTCGGTCCTCTTCACGCAGTCACGTAAGCCCTAACGTTCTCTCAGGTAAGCCTCCACCCATTCTGCTCTCTCTCTTTCGCTCACCTGCACACCTTCTTCTGCGCACACAGTTTTGTTCTTAATTTGTGCATAAATTTGTTCTGTTTCATACTTGTCACCCCAAAGAAACTTTGATGATATGGCTGAACTTTGATTGGATTGGATTGTTTATGTGATAAACTTTGATGATATGGCTGAAGCCAAATTACTTGCTATATCAGTATATAATTTTCTAGTTTCTACTTAATGTTTTATATAATTTTGATGGGTCTGCTATATCAGTATATAATTTTCTAGTTTCTACTGAATGTGTCTAAGTGAATAACTGATAATGAGTGATTCTTCTGCTTCTTTGTTGATTGGATATTCTTTCTGATACATTTTGATTTAATTTTCCTTCTCTCTTTTTCTGAACTCAATCATTTCCCTCATTTGTTTTGTTCACTTCACTGAATTAATTCTTTCTATGTATTGATGCATAGCAAGCACCCCAATCCAATGACACAGGTATAATCACACTCCTCTTCTCTTCCAATCTCAATCCATTCAATGTATCATCATGTCATTGTGATTCAGGAGTGTTTTTTTATTCTACTGTGAATCATAGACATAGAGAAAAACACAAATAAGGTGGAAAACGAGACTAGTGCTGTTGTGCCTGATAATCATCAGGATTCTGTCTCAAGATCTGCCAAACCACAAGGAAGGTCCGTGTCTCCCACTTTCTATTAGGTTTTCCCCATTATTTTGTTAACTATGCATCATATTATTTTTTTTCTTGATTTATTTTTAGATACAAGAAAAGAGAGAGAGGGAAGCTTGTCTTTGAACATTCTTCCAAGGATCTTGAAGGAATTCTTGTAAGTTCTAAGCATGGATCAATCATTCATGGAACTTGTCAAACAACCTCAACTATATTAATATTTTATTTTAAGGTGTGTATACTTGTTATTTGGATCGTGAAGCCATCCCAAATTGGATGCCCTTTATTCCCGATGTTAAGGTGTATATGTTGTCCTGGTCACTCTCATGAGATGCCGTCGTGCCTCTTTTCTTGTCACTTTAGCAAGGCTAGATTAATTAGATTGGTGGGGAAATGTCTCAGTTCAAGTTAACCAATAATTGGTTGTGTACATTACTTACAGCATGGCTGCATAAACCTCTTTATATTATAGAATAATTAACTGTAAGGGTTTGTTGTAATCAGAATTTCTTGTCTGCTAAATGTAACAAATCATATAGCTTTTGCTTGTTTTTCTTTTCAAAATCAAGCATTTAGCTTATTTATTTGAAATCTATGATCCCCTGCCCTATTGCTAAGGGAGGAGGTAGCATTAGGATCACCATCATTGCATCAAGCTATTCATGTTTTGGATCCAAATTCCAAATGTTGCAGCAGGAGCATTGAGACCTTGCAATTTTTTATTTAAATAACCATTTAATGAAAAAAAAACTAAAAACGACACTATATTTTTATTTCTTTTGATTGCAAATATTGGATCCATTTTACAGATATTGCCAGACAAACCTGACCTGTCAAGATAGTCCTTGAAGTATAAAGCATTTGGACAAGTTATTGAATTCTCTTGGCTTGCTCGTAATATGCAGGAAAAGTTCTCCAGCCTAATATTATAACTTCTTTTCAATTAATGCCCTTTACATTTTCTCATTAGTTAATTGGTAATTTTGATTCATGGACTAGTTATAGTTGAACTTTGACCTACAATCATTTAGTTACTAGATTATGTTAAATGAACCTGAATCACTATATTTGATTTAATGAACTTAGAATACTTATAACTTTTACGCAGTTACTATCTTTATTTTAGAAGCTATGTTTGCATTTGATGGGGTTTTGTTATCATCTACATTGAGTTGATCAAGATATGTTTGGTGATAACTGGCTTTCCCTTTAGTCAAGCTTCTTAAATGAGTTTTGAGTTTATACTATCGTTCATCTATTTTTAATCATAAGACTATACTACTTTCAAGTTTCAGGTTGCTTCTGAGTTTTGATGCCCTGTTTTCAAATTGATTTTGTTAGTGTTAGACTGGTGTCAAGACTACTATAGTGCAGTAATTTTTGTTAGTGTTGACTGATTTGATTTTTTTTTTAATTCTGCAATGTCCATCACCAAAATCATCTTTTAAAAAGCCCATTGTCTACTTCATTGTATAGCATCAGATGTAGGAGATGATTATATGCTTATGAGTAACTTTGTTGACTTAATATTGATTATCTGGTTATCATTATAAATCCAACTAAGGCTTCAGTTTGATGTGTAATCAAACATATGTTCCCTACTGTCTTCTCTGTAAAGATGTCAGTAATACCACTAGTGCAGAAAAAGGATTCCACATCGGTTATTTTTGGCTTTTCACATCGGTTTTCAAACTGATGTTGAAAAGACCGATGTGGTTTATTGCCACTTTTCACATCGGTTTTAAAACCGATGTGTAAAGTACATTTTTAACAGCGGTTTTTACATAAACCGATGTGGAAAGTTCATTTGTTAATTGGTAAACTATTGGAAATATCACTTTCCACATCGGTTTTCCTTAAAACCGATGTGGAAATTACATCGGTTTTATTAAAACCCATGTGTAAAGTCTAATTTTTATTTTGAAACTGTTATTTATATTTCTATCATTCCTTTCCCCTGTTTCAGTAATAATGCAGATCAATACCAAAATAACATACTCTAAATATTCTAAACAATCACTTTTGTACAACAAAAATACAATTAATATATACTGAACAATACATATGTATGTTCAATTACATTCAGACAACAAAGATAATTATAAACCAAAGCTACATGATATATTATAGATTTCATATCAAAATACATATGATCAGTCAAAAGTACACTATAGATAGTACATGATAAGTTTTTAAACTAACTACATATATATATATATATACATACAAACTATGGTTGGTACACTTCAAGAAATAAAGTTGCCCAACGCCTCCTTATGTTGTTGATGTCGGAATCAGATAATTGAGTTGGGTTGTTGAATATCTGCAAGTTTAATTGGACAAAAGATTATATCTTTTAAGTAATAAACTAACATAAAACATATAACGAATCTATAATTGTTAGTTCTAATTGTTATCAAATAACATTTATCTCGTGCCATCTTTCAGTGATCCTGGAGGAGATAATTTCCAACATCCACTGCATCACATAGTATCCACATTCCCATGATCCACGTTGTATACGTGACTACGTTCAAATGAAACCCAATTAGAATATGAGGAATTAAATAGAAATCAATAATTATACCCACTGCATTTGATGCATTTGAACTAATAAATATCTTACCCTAGGAATAATCCATCTGATAGACCGACGCCTTTCACCATGCAACATGTGGTTTGCATTAATAGAACTATCATGATAAAATAAACATTAGTTAAAGTATATCTAATAGATTTCAGATAATTAAAACAACTGCATTACTGATTATAAAGTATTTTAATGCTTACGTTTCGATGATCGTCTGTAGTTTATTCTCCGGCTTATTTCCAATTTAGCAGAAGAAGACCACCACGTTCATCCTAGGGTACAAGATCAACAGTTGCCAATGATGGCTGTATTTGAGGAACAGTTAGTGACTAAGTCATATATAGTTATAATTAAATAGCCGGTACTTACTTATTGAGATAAGGCGCAAGGTAGAATTGATGATCGTCTCGGGCAAGTATATCACGTATGGTGATGACCCAGTCTTCTGATGCTAGGAGAACATCACCCTGAATGAACATGGGATCAATGAACCCATAAAGGGCGAGGTTACCCTGATCAACTAACATACGATGCAGATACCTAATATATTGAAAAAACATGTTAATTATCATAGTATTTAAAATTAATTACTTAACTTATAAATAAAATGTACTTACGTGCACCATAACGATAGGTGTGCAGAACTAGCCATTTCTTTATTGAGTACAATCTCCATAAGTTCCTTATTTGGGATATACAGTTCATCACCTGGATTGGCATCATGTTCCAACCTTACCAAAGCTGCGTCATTCTCCATGGTGACAACCTGTATAGATAGAAGTTTAAAAACATCACCAGGTGCCCCTTTGTCGAGCCCCTAAACAACAAAGATATATATTAGTGATCACGGATAATTAAGTTATTTCATTCGTAATTAATTAAATGGTCAAATGAATACCTTGGCAGGAGCAGACATCTCTGGTCTTCCTGGATCCGACCTTTTAGGCAGAATATCATTTCCAACATCCTATAACGAATAAAAATAAAGCATTATCTTTCAACAATAATAAATAATTTCAACTATGAATATAGAAAAACACAACTAACTGAATACCTCAGATGCAACAAGAAAGCTAACCAGTCTTCTTGGCCAGAGGATGAAGTTACCGGGGGCCTGACCCACTGTTTGAACCTCCTCGGTGGGCACAGGGACTCGAGCATCAGCATCTCGAATAATCTCAACAACGACCCTCAGCTGATCATCCGGTAATAAATGATGGTGTATGGTATTACCTAAGTTATTATGTGCCCTCCCCAATGCCGCTAAGCGGCGATCATGATGATCATCAACATACAGCTCACACCTATCAGGGTCGTCATCATCATCATCATCATCATCATCACCATCATCATCATTTTCAGGCTGATGAGGAGGATCACATGAGCCCTTAGTGCTCACATGGACAGAGGGTTGGGCACCGACTGTCATCTGCTGGGCAAACTGCTGGGCAAACTGCTCGGCCATCTCCTATCTAAGCTCAACTGCAATCTCCTGTTTTAGCCGTGCTCTATCTGCATCAACATCCCTGTGGCATCGGTGTGAAGATGAACCATGGTATTGGCGAATGCCGACACCCCATCCAACACCAATGACATGGCCCAGGTGGTCTGGTTTACCGATGGCAGCAGCTAAGATATCATCGCGTCCTCTAGGAACAAAGGTTCCTTGGGTTACCTGCTCGTCCAAGGCATCCTATCACATATAAAATATCATGTCACATTACAATTCGGTAACAATCTTAAAATGACAATTACAATTCAAACTATACTTACAATCTTCTCAGCTACTTGGCGGGCCTCCTCAGATGTATATTGTCCCGTTTTTCTTTGTCGGGTGATGAGTGTGATTTCACCTCATATTTCCATGACATTTTGCATGCATTTCCATATAGTTTAGGCTTATTTTATTTGATTAATTGTTAATTTTACCTTGAAACGAGTAAGGTGGTTTTGTGGTGCTTGTGTACAGGAAAAGAAGATTAAAATGCTCAGGATCAGTCGCGTTGGAGATGGCACGAAGATAGGAGCTTGGAAAACAAGAAAAAGGGGGCAAACAGAGACCATCACGGCCAGGCCGTGATGCCCATCACGGCCGTGATCAAGGGAAGCTGAAAGAGAAGGAAAAATTCAGAATCTGTCACGGCCTAGCCGTGATGCCCATCACGACCGTGACAAGACAATTGAGCAAGACCCCTTCTAGGCAGAATCTGTCACGGCCAGGCGGTGATGACCATCACGGTCGTGATAGACCATTTATTGAAGCAGCGCTCAAGTCAGAAGCCATCGCGGCCGTGATGCACATTACTTGGATCTGAAGAAACTGATTTGGATCTGATTTTTGTATTGGTTTAGGATTCAAACTGCCCAATCTTATAAATAGGACCTAGGGGCTCAAGTCTGGCACGGAACTTTGTGTGGGCTGTTTACTTTAGATAATTGAGAAATTTTCTTCTTCTTCTCCTCCTCTTCTCTTAGGGATTTTTTCTGTCCATGTTATTTTAACCAAGCTTGCTACAGTCATGGCAAGGCTTGAGTAGTAGTCTAGTTTCTAGGAATTGGGGCTATGCCCAGAACTTGTTTATGGTGATGTATTGATTTTGATTTCTTGTTAATTCAGATTTGTTTTCGATTCGATCCCTATTGCTTTAATTACTCACGAATTCGGTGGCCACTTGTTTACGTGCCATAGATACACTAAGGACGAACCTAGCGGTGAACTTAGGTATCAGATCCATAGGAATCAAACTTAGGACCGAAATCACGAGAGTTAGAAGTCGTCCTTCGAGGATTCACGAATCGTCATAAAACTCAAGGGGTCCGATTTAAATTCAATTACCACGAGAGTAGGGATTGAGTTAATCGGGCACGACTTTTGTAACCCGAGAGGGAGAATTAGCTAATTTAGGACAGATTCTCCTTCAAAACAAATTTTGGTAATTAACAAGGAGAGGAGTTGATTCAATAACATAAACAGTTTTGTGGTATCCCAATTCCTGGGAATCCATTTGAATTTAAAAACCCCCAATTTGAATTGCTTTTTGTTTTGTTTAATTGCGAAATTAAATTTGATTGTTACTTGATCCTATTTCAAAAATCAAAACCTTTTCAAACTCTTAGTCCAGTTTTATCGATTTACTAATTAGTTGTGGTTTGAGATCACGGTCCCTGTGGGATCGATCTTTTTATAACTTGGCAACGAATCCGGTACACTTGCCGGAATTTATCACATCAAGTTTTTGGCGTCGTTGCCGGGGATTGTGTTTCCTTGAATTTCAACTTAATTTTTAAATTGATTTTTCTGGACATTTTTTATTTTATTTATTACTTATTTATTTTTATTTGTTTTTTTTAGAGTATCTATCTCTCTCTACCATAGGTATTTTTCTCTTTTATGCAAAGATCCCTAAGTCTTGGAAACCTTGTTGAAGTCGACCCCGAGATCGAAAGGACCTTTCATAGACGTAGGAGACTACAAAGAGAGAGAGAGAAGTTGATTCCCATTCCACTCATGGCGAATCTACCAGATACGAAGCCACTGAAGGATTATGCAGCCCCAAATGCTAGGGGTCTACGAACTGGGATTGCAAGGCCGGAAATTGAGACGGAAAACTACACTATACCGCCTCACTTAATTAGCATGATTAGGCAACATCAGTTTGGAGGATTACCCTCGGAAGACCCGACGGATCATGTGGAGACATTCTTGGAATTCACTGATGCGATAAGGATTCAAGGTGCCTCGATCGATGCTATACGCCTGAGGTTATTCCCCTCCTCTCTAACTGGAAAAGCGAAAGCTTGGTTGAAGCAAGTGCCCGCTAACACGTTGACAACTTGGGACCAAGTAGTGCAAGCATTCTTGGAGAAATTCTTCCCTCCATCCAAGACTGCTTACCTAAGGACTCAGATCACTGGCTTCTTCCAAAAATACGGAGAATGCTTATCAGAAGCTTGGGATCTCTACAAGGGATTGCTGCAGTCTTGCCCACATCATGGACTGGAAAAGTGGTTGTTAGTGCATACCTTCTACAACGGATTGGATTGTTCATCAAAGGTGTCACTCGACTCCGCAGCTGGTGGAGCCTTCATGAACAGACCCCTGACTGAAGCGTTCAACATCATTGAGAACGTGGCCACCAACTACCACCAACGGGGTTCAGAAAAAGGTAATAACCCGAAAAAGCTTTCGGGGGGTAAGTTCGAAATGAATAGTATCGATCTGATTATGTCTAAATTCGACTCACTAAATAAAAGATTTGATAAGCTTGAAAAGGCTCAAGTGAGTTCAATCGGTGCTACTAATGTTGTTTGTGTGATTTACGGAATGCAGGGACATGACATAATGGAGTGCCCACATGGTGTCGCTTCTGAGTCTGGAGCTTCAGGAGAACAAGTGAACTCTTGTCACAATTTCTACAACACAAACCCGAAGCTACCAAATTATGCTGCCCCAAATCCCTACAACCAGAGGAGGAATAGCCCTTACCTTTCCTACGGAAACTACAACAACACGTTGAATCACGAATTCCAAGAAGGACAAGGTAATAGGAAACCCGCATCTGGGTATCCTGAGGTACAAAAATCTAAACTCGAGTCTCTTATGGAAAACTTTGTTGCTACTTAAACTAAGCAGAACGAAGAATTTAGGCAACAAGGTAGGGTGGTTAATGAGGCAATAAAAGAACTAACATCTAAGGTAGATAACTTGGCCATTCATAACAAGATGTTAGAAACTCAAATTGTCCAACAAGCTGGAAATTCGATGAGGCAACCGGGCAAGTTTCCTGTACAACCTGAGGTGAACCCAAATAATGAACAATGTAAGGCCGTGAGTCTAAGGAGTGGTAAGAAACTTGAAAATCCCGAGGCTAAATGGGAGAGCGATAACAAGAGTGTAGCTGAGGAGGAGGAACCTACTGAGACACAACCTTCAGGAGAGGAAGAGCCTAGTGAAAAAGTGTCTAAGTATGTCCCTCCACCACCTTATCAGCCTCCGATACCTTTTCCTCAAAGGTTGGCTAAGGCCAAGTTTGATAAGCAATTTGGAAAATTTCTAGAGGTACTTAAGAAATTGTACATTAATGTACCCTTCACTGAGGCATTACAACAAATGCCGACATATGCTAAATTTCTTAAGGATATCTTGTCAAATAAGAGGAAGCTAGAGGACTATGAAACAGTGGCTTTAACTGAGGAGTGCAGCGCTCTAATTCAAAATAAATTGCCTCCTAAATTGAAAGATCCAGGTAGTTTCTCTATCCCATGCTTAATCGGTAACACTAGTTTTGATAAAGCTCTTTGTGATTTGGGGGCTAGTGTTAGTCTTATGCCACTCTCTGTTTGCAAGAAGTTGGATATGGGTGAACTAAAACCCACAACAATCTCCCTTCAATTGGTGGATCGGTCCGTCAAATTCCCTATAGGCATCTTGGAGTATGTTCCTATTAGAGTGGGTAAATTTTTCATTCCAGCGGATTTTGTGGTACTTGAAATGGAAGAGGATTCCCAAATCCCCATTATTCTTGGTAGGCCTTTCTTGGCTACCGCAGGAGCCATTATTGATGTTAAAAACGGGAAATTAACCTTAACTGTGGGTGATGATAAAGTTGAATTTGATTTAGCTAAATATATTAAACACCCCTCTTTTGAAGATTCTTGTTGCAGGATTGACTTAATTCACCAAGTGGTGAAAGAAGAATCTACACAAGCTTGTGTTGATGACCCGTTGGAAATGTGCTTGATTGGTGGAGACTTAAACGCTCATGGAGGAGAAGTAAAGGATTATGCCCGCTTTCTGGAGGCTAGTCCAGAAATTCCTCCCAACAAAACAAAGAAAGAGAAACTTGAGTTGACACCAGAGAAAAAGGATCTGAAAGATGAAGAAGCCCCTAAGGTAGAACTAAAACCCCTTCCCTCCACATTGAGGTATGAATTTCTCGGTCCTAACTCTTCCTATCCGGTAATTGTGAATGCTAGCTTGAATGAGTTGGAAACTGAGAAATTACTTAGGGAGCTTAGAATGCATAGGAAAGTGATAGGATATACAATTGATGATATTAAAGGCATAAGTCCTTCCTTTTGTATGCATCGTATTCTAATGGAAGATGAGCATAAACCATCCATTGAGCATCAACGTAGGTTGAACCCTAATATGAAAGAGGTGGTTAAAAAGGAAGTGCTTAAGATGTTAGATGCAGGGGTTATTTATCCGATCTCCGATAGTGAATGGGATAGTCCGGTGCATGTGGTTCCTAAGAAAGGGGGGATGACCGTTATTCAAAATGAAAATAATGAACTAATCCCCAGTAGGACAATAACCGGTTGGAGGGTGTGCATCGATTATAGGAAACTAAATAAGGCAACAAGGAAAGATCACTTCCCTCTCCCATTCATTGATCAAATGCTTGAAAGGTTAGCTAGGCATTCATACTTTTGTTACTTGGATGGATATTCCGGTTTTCATCAAATTCCTATACATCCTAGTGATCAAGAAAAGACCACGTTTACTTGTCCCTATGGCACTTTTGCCTATAGAAGAATGCCTTTTGGTCTATGTAATGCACCGGCTACTTTTCAAAGATGCATGACTGCAATTTTCTATGAATTTATTGAAAACATCATGGAGGTTGTTATGAATGATTTTTCTGTATATGGAACTACCTTTGATGATTGTTTAACAAATTTGTCTAAGATTTTGCAGCAATGCGAAGAAACCAATCTGGTATTGAATTGGGAGAAATGCCATTTTATGGTAAAATAAGGTATAGTGCTTGGGCACTTGATTTCTGGTAGAGGTATTGAGGTGGACAGGGCCAAAATAGATGTTATTGAAAATTTGCCCCCACCAATAAATGTGAAAGGAGTTAGAAGTTTCTTGGGACACACCGGATTTTACCGGCGTTTCATCAAAGATTTTTCGAAAATTTCTAAACCTTTATCTAACCTTTTAATGAAAGATGCCCCATTTGATTTTAATGAGGAATGTTTGAGTGCATTTTGTAGGTTAAAGGAAGCTCTGGCCACTGCTCCCATTCTGTAAACACCGAATTGGAATGAGCCGTTCGAAGTAATGTGCGATGCTAGTGACTATGCTGTGGGAGCAGTATTGGGACAGAGGAGAGACAAGAAGGTCCATGCAATATACTATGCAAGCAAAACTCTGGATGGAGCTCAAGCAAATTATGCCACAACTGAGAAAGAGTTGCTTGCGGTTGTCTTTGCATTCAAGAAATTCAGATCATAGCGTAGGGTAGAGAGGTCGATACGCCCGCCACCGCAGGCTAGGCCGTCTGGGCACCCATCTTCTTCCTCTGCAGGTTCGTCATCCGCTGACCCCTACGTGCGGTTCGCATCCACTTTCGACACCATCTTAGCGAACCAGGAGCGCATTATGGAGGAGCAGCGAGAGCAGAGATCTATGCTCCAGCAGCTCTACGACTGGCATCTGAGCCAGCATCCACCACCTCAGTGAGTTACTTTGTTCCTTTTTCCTTTTTATTTTTTATTTTTATTTTTATTTTTATTTTTATCCTCCCTACGGCTTAATTATTTACATTGGGGACAATGTAAGTTTTTAAGCTTGGGGTAGGGTATCAATTTTGCATTCTTGCATGTTGCATTCATTTAGGACTAGTTTTGCATAAATCACATGATTAAACTGCCCCTTGCTTAGGATATGCCTCCAATAGTGAAAACTATGTGCCAATCGAATTAGGACAACCAATTGAATTATGACAGTGGATTTTTTAACCCAATTTTTGATTTCTTGTGATAGGCTAAAAATGAAAAATGAGCAATCCTTTTAAAGTTAATAATTAGCAAATGGTTCCTTAGATTTAGGTTTCTCATCGATTCTAAACCACTAAATGAGAGATTTTGAGCCAAAAAAGGGGTACTCACTAAATCTACCCCATTCCTTGTGATCGAGTGATTTTTTTTTCCTCTTGGATTGTGCCCTCTAGAACTTGATTTGAAACCGTTTCGAAGCTTAAAAATTTTTGAAAACACATTTGAAAATGATTGAGGCACTAGGTATTTTTCTGGCCTCCTGAGCTTTGACTGATAAATTGCTACCCCTTTAGTTGCCCAATTTTGAGCCTAAAAGAATAAATACTTTTCTTGGTACCATTGATCTATTTCAATGAACAATGCTTAGTATGGCACCTCTTAAAGTATTGCAAAGGGCAAAAAGGGTAATTTGAAGAATAAATTGTGGGATTAATAGTTGGAAAAAATTCTAAGTTAAAAATCTCCCCTTCTCCAAACAAATCAAAAAAAAAGAAAAAAATTAAAAAAATGGAGAAGGGGATGAGAAAAATAAAGCGAGAGATAAGAAGCAAAAAAAATGAGAAAAAGAAAGGTGGAAAACTGAGGCCCAAAAAAAAAGGAATTTTAGGAGGTGTCACACTTTGCACTGCTTGATCTTGTTTAGCCTCTAGAATTTCCCTTTTCTTGATTTCCCCACCTAACAATTAATCCCATGGCCCCGTTACAACCAAAGTAAAAGACCTCTTGATTCTTATGTGCTTTCATTAATAAAGTAGAGATTTGGTTAATAGTCAAACTTATGGTAGGGCACCTTCCTTGAGGAAACTGAGCGAATTGTCACATACCCTCAAACACATGAGTGAGGTGAGAATAGTACCCAAATTGATGAGAGATGTCAGTCTGGGGAACCTAAGCTCCTAATTGGACTTAAAATTGATTGTATTTTGGTTTCTTATTGATTATGCATGTTGCTTGAATTCATTACTCGGGTTCTAGATTCACTGTCCATGCTTCGATTGGTTAACTTTTCTAGCCTTAGTTATTGCTTGAGGACAAGCAAAATCTTAAGCTTGGGGTAATTTGATAGGTGTGATTTCACCTCATATTTCCATGACATTTTTCATGCATTTCCATATAGTTTAGGCTTATTTTATTTGATTAATTGTTAATTTTACCTTGGAACGAGTAAGGTGGTTTTGTGGTGCTTGTGTGCAGGAAAAGAAGATTAAAATGCTCAAGATCAGTCGCGTTGGAGCTGGCACGAAGATGGGAGCTTGGAAAACAAGAAAAAAGGGGCAAACAGAGCTGATCACGGTCGTGATCAAGGGAAGCTGAAAGAGAAGGAAGAAGTCAGAATCTGTCACGGCCTAGCCGTGATGCCCTTCACGGCCGTGACAGGACAATTGAGCCAGACCTTTTCTAGGCAGAATCTATCACGGCCGTGACAGACCATTTATTGAAGCAGCGCTCAAGTCATAAGCTATCACGACCGTGATGCGCATTACTTAGATCTGAAGCAACTTATTTGGATCTGATTTTTGTATTGGTCTAGGATTCAAACTGCCCAATCTTATAAATAGGACCTAGGGGCTCAAGTCTGACACGGAACTTTGTGTGGGTCGTTTACTTTAGATAATTGAGAAATTCTCTTCTTCTCCTCCTCCTCTTCTCTTAGGGATTTTTTCTGTTCATGTTATTTTAACCAAGCTTGCTACAGTCATGGCAAGGCTTGAGTAGTAGTCTAGTTTCTAGGAATTGGGGCTATGCCCAAAACTTGTTTATGGTGATGTATTGATTTTGATTTCTTGTTAATTCAGATTTGTTTTCGATTTGATCCCTATTGATTTAATTACTCGCGAATTCGGTGGCCACTTGTTTGCGTGCCATAGATACACTAAGGACGAACCTAGCGGTGAACTTAGGTATCGGATCCATAGGAATCGAACATAGGACTGAAATCACGAGAGTTAGAAGCCGTCCTTCGAGGATTCACGAATCGTCACAAAACTCAAGGGGACCGATTTAAATTCAATTACCACGAGAGTAGAGATTGAGTTAATCGGGCACGGCTTTTGTCACCCGAGAGGGAGCATTAGCTAATTTAGGACAGATTCGCCTTCAAAACAAATTTTGGTAATTAACAAGGAGAGGAGTCGATTCAGTAACATAAACAGTTTTGTAGTATCCCAATTCCTGGGAACCCATTTGAATTTGAAAACCCCCAATTTGAATTGCTTTCTGTTTTGTTTAATTGCGAAATTAAATTTGATTGTTACTTGATCCTATTTCAAAAATCAAAACCTTTTCAAAATCTTAGTCCAGTTTTATCGATTTACTAATTAGTTGTGGTTTGAGATCACGGTCCCTGTGGGATCGATCTTTTTATAACTTGGCAACGAATCTGGTACACTTGCCGGTATTTATCACATCATCGGACCCTCTTCCATTTACGATGGTGTGGGGGTGGAGGTGGATCAACAACCTCTGGACGATTTTCAGCATTAGGATCCGCCTGAGATGCTGCTTCCTGACATGCTTTCTTTTCCTCTTCCACCATTATCTTACCAAGATTTTTATATCCCCCACGAGACATGACATGGGGGTAGACATTCTTGCTTTGGTTTTCCTGCCCCTTTTTCCTCTTCTCCTGTTATAAATATAAGACAATTAAATTACATAAGTAAATAAAATTAATGAAATTACATAAATTTAGAGACAAATCAAATAAGTTAACCTGAAAGCCGGGATCATGTCGGCTCTGAACAAAGCCATCCCACGTCGCCTGGTCAGGAAACGGGTACACCTCAAGTGGGTTCTTTTCACATGTTGGATTGAATACATAGTATCTGCCCAGGTCGACCTTAAAAGCCCTCCAACGCTCACCAGCATACTTTAGCAAACTCTTCTTCATAACTATCGTATCCGGTATGTCAAAGGTGAGCTACACTAAGACCAAAAGAATCAACGAATTACTGTATGATATTAGTAAGATTAAAATAAAGTATATACAGACAAACACAGGACGTAAAAGTATAGATACCAGAATACTCTCCCATATCTGATCCTTCACGTCCGTCGGTACATCTTTCCAATTATCAATGAGTATACTAGGCCTGCTCCTAGCAAGGGTCGCCACAAAACTGTTAAACTGCTCTGCCATTGGCCTAATAGGATTGAGGTTATTATCAAAGTCTATTCTTATCCTTTGATTTAAACCACGGTTGGCAGTCAAATTCCTCATTCGTGTGGCACGTCTACCCTTTCTACCCGTAGACGGGGTCTCCGACCCGCTGCATGAAGGAGGGATATCCTCAGGATCAGCCATGTATACCTGTTTAAACAAAAAAAAACTTGTTAGTATGTCAGGATAAATATCATAAAAAACTTATAAATATCGATCAACGTACGTAAACATAACTTATAAATATCAACGTAAACATATAATATGCCTTTAAACATAACTCAAACTAAACTTACTTTGTGGTCAATTAGTAAAATTCTCCCATAACCCTTCTTGGTGATCATTACGAGTAGCATGTACATCATCCACTTCATTTTCCTCATTGAAATTAAGCACTCGTGTTGAGAAAGAAGGAGTATCAGAAATATCAAGAGTTGAATCTTGATTTCCCTCACTACCATTATTAAAGGCTCCTCTTTATTACCTACCTTATTAAGGTCCACCAATTTGAATCCTAACTCATCGGTTTGCACACCATTGTTACTGTCGACCCACTGACATTTAAAAACAGGTACTCTAAACTTTGTGTAATCAACCTCCCATATCTCTTCAATGATTCCAAAGTATGAAACGGATGCCATAACAGGGTTTTTATCTTTCGAACTAGAGAAATGCATGGACTCAAAGACGACCATAACCCCACTATTTTGCATAGTACTTTTGTCATCCTGAGACTTTGTATAGAAGGAAAACTTATTGATATCGTACCCACTCCAGCATATGACATCAAGGTTAGGCCCATGTGTTAGCCATTTTAATGTATCAGAAGCAATACCATCCTTTGCAATTTTTTCTTTAAACCAGTTCAAGAAAGTCTTGTTATGCTTGTTCAAACACCATTTTTCATTCATTCTAGGGTAAGTTTCATTGATGATGCTTTTGTGCTCACATAAGTATGGTTCAACCTCATCAGTGTTATTCAATATATACAAATGTGCTTGAAGTACTTCCTCTCGATCCATGCTCTTAACAGTGATACCTCGTGTAACCTTACCATCATATCTTCCTTCATGATGAGACTTCGGAAGCCCTACAGGTTCCGCTTCTGACATGTAGTCTGTACAAAACTCAATAGCTTCTTCTGCAACATACCTTTCAACAATAAATGCTTCGGGACGGTGTGGATTCTTCATATATCCTTTCAAGATCTTCATGTATCGCTCAACCGGGTACATCCACCTTAAATAAACGGGGCTGCACAAACTAATCTCCCTCACTAGATGAACAATCAAATGAACCATGATGTCAAAAAATGAAGGTGGAAAATACGTCTCCAATTGGCACAAGATAATGGCTGCCTCATTTTCCAAGTCATCCAACATTTTAGTGTCAATGACCTTGCTACATATAGCATTGAAGAATAAGTATAACCTAGTAATGGCATGTCTGACTTTTTTAGGCAATATGTCACGAATGGCCACCGGTAGTAGTTGTTGCATCAAGACATGACAATCATGAGACTTTAAGCCAACTAATTTGAGATCTTTCATTGAGACAAGTCTTTTGATATTTGAAGAGTAACCCTGTGGAACTTTGACTCCCCATAGACATTCACAGAAACTTCTTTTCTCTTTTTTTGATAAAGTATGACATGCTGGGGGCAAATAAGTCTTCTTATCCCCCACTTTAAGTGGAGCTAACTGCTCTTGTATACCCATCGCAACTAGATCCAGACGAGCATGCACACCATCCTTTGTCTTACCCTGAATGTTGAGAAGCGTTCCGATTAAACTGTCACGCACATTTTTCTCCACATGCATCACATCAATACAATGTCATACATCAAGCTTGCACCAGTATGGAAGATCAAAGAAGATCGACCTCTTCTTCCATATTTTCTTCTCGGTAGCCTTCTTCTGGGTCTTCCCATAGATAACATTAGTGTTGTTCACCCTTTCATAAACTTGCTCTCTAGTCAAGGCCACCGGAGCAATTTCATTTTCCGGAAGTCCATTGAAAGCTTTTCTCAATCTACAATAAGGATGATTACGTCGGAGAAATCTCCGATGCCCAAGGTAAATTGTCTTCCTTCCATGTTGCAGTTGATGGTAACATGTGCCTTCTTCACATATTGGACATGCTTTATGCGCCTTAACACTATACCCACACAGGTTCTCGTATGCTGGAAAGTCACTGATGGTGCAAAATAACATGGCACGCAATCTGAATGTCTCATGGCAATACCCGTCGAACACATCAATGCCTTCATCCCACAACATTCTCAAGTCTTCAATCAAGGGACTCAGATAAACATCAATATCATTTCCTGGCTGTTTAGGACCCGAACTCATCATACTTAACATAATGTATTTACGCTTCATGCACAACCAAGGAGACAGGTTGTAAATTACCAGGAGAACAGGCCATGAACTATGAATACTACTTAAGTTTCCATATGGATTCATTCCATTGATAGAAAGTCCAAGCCTGAGGTTTCTGGGCTCATTGCCAAAATCCAGAAACAAACTATCAATTCTCTTCCATTGCAAAGAATCGGCCGGATGCCGAAGCTGTCCATCACACTTCCTCTCATCTGCATGCCATCTAATGTTCTTTGCATCATTTACATTAGCAAACAATCGCTTGAACCACGGAATCACGGGAAGATACCATAACACCTTCGCAGGAGAACCTTTGGTGACCACATCACAACTAGAATCATCATCCTTCACTTTGTAGCGTGATACCCAACACCTGGGGCACTCGTGCATCTCTTCAAACTCTTTCCTGTACAATATGCAATCATTGGGGCAAGCGTGTATTTTCTTATACTCCATACCCATCGAATACAATATCTTCTTCGCCTCATAGTTTCGAGATGGCAATGTGTTGCCTTCTGGAAGCATGTCTTTCAACAACTCAAGCAATTCGGTAAAGCTTTTATCGCTCCACCCATTTCTCGCCTTCACATTGAAAAATCTTAACACCGCTGACAACCGTGTGAAATTAGTGCACCCCGGATACAAAGCCACTTCCGCATCACTGCACAAAGTATCATACACATGTGCGTGCCGAAAAGACTCTTGCCCAACATCACGGATCATATCCTCTAGTCCATCGTCCATTTCCACGTCATCATCAACTTCCTCTCTATCCGACACCCTCGTCCTGTCTAACGATTCACCATGACATATCCATGTTGTATAACTATTGCAAATCGCCTCACAAATAAGATGATCACATATCTCCTCAGCTTCTAGTCGTCTCTCATTCAAACAGTTAACACAAGGACAATAAAACCTTCCGTTACCACTATCAGGAGCATTTGTTTTTGCAAACTGTAGAAAATCTTCCACTCCATTCTCATACTCATCAGTTGTCCGTCTAGCATTCATCCAACCGCAATCCATGACTAAACCAATAACTTCGTACTTAGTCCAACATATTCATCAACCACTTCTTATGACAGGGTATGGCCCTATCCCATTCGAGAAGAAACTTTTTCAACATTCGGTTAATAGTTAGTGCTTAACTGTCATTCTCATACTCGACAAAATTTCAGCAGCATTTCCCTTCGGTCTCCAACGTACACTACTTGAACGCGATGACATCCACCACGATAAAGTATGCACCCGGAGAATGAAAGGAAATGTATCAATCCAAACTTTCATCAAGTATATAACATTAGAATCAATGAATAACTATTTTAACTGAATTAAGAAAAAGTTTTTTCCCAAACTGTCCAACTTTGGACAATTCAAGATCCAACACAATGAGCGGTACATTAAGCACATACATCTGTGCTCATTAGTATTGCATCTCAAACGGGAAACTAAGGCTTTACTAATTATGTAGCTTGCATGAAGATGGGGCTTGAAAAGTGAAGAAAATGAGCCAAACAGAGCCCATCACGGGCTAGCCGTGATGGCCATCACGGTCGTGATCGATTAGAGCTTAAAAGAAAGAATGGAAAAGTTAGAACTGGTCACGACTAGCCCGTGATGTCCATCACGACCGTGACATGCCAACTGAACCAGACCCTCACAGGCAGAACTGATCACGGCCTAGCCGTGATGGTGGTCACGGCCGTGACATACCAACCAGTGAAGCAAACTCCAAGGCAGAATCTGTCACGGCCTAGCCGTGACAGGCATCACGGCCGTGACGCGTGATACTGGTGTTCCTTTCTGTGCATCCTTTGTCCACCAATTGGAAAAATCTAGTCTTGGAGCCATTTCCACTATGGTGGATTAGACACAGATTCACACTTTATAACACTTCACACACAAAACAACACAAGTATACACAGAACAAGGACTCAAGACACAAAGGGGTCACAACAAGGCACTAACACACTCATGACAGAGCCTAGACATGCAGTTGTACATGGATGCAGTTCACCATTAGCCTCACAATATTTTCAGCAGAGAGAACATACCAGAGTTGTGAGATGCTAAGAGACCGGAGTGGTGGTTCTCGTTTTTCTGCGGTCGTGAGTAACGGTCCTCTTCGCGGAAGCACGAACGGAGTGGTGGGTCTCCTTAAGTTGCAGGCGCAGCAACCAGTAACGATGTGGGTGGGGTGGGGGTTAGAGGTCAGGACTTTCCTCTTTGATTGCTCTGAAGCCACAACACAGAACCCTTTCCTGGCAGCGATGAGTGAAATGATGATAGCAACTAGCGCAAATATTCAAAGAAATCAAAACGAAAAGGAGGGAGAGTGAGCACAGGCATGCAAGAGGGAATTAAAAATGACAAATGAAAAGGTCTCTTATATAGCAGCGCGAAAATGAAAAGGAGGAAGAGGGAATTAAAAAATGACAGATAACAATACACATCGGTTATAAAAAAACCGATGTTATAAGGTTTTACACATCGGTTATTACTAAAACCGATGTTAAAAGTTATAATTTAGATAATTTTTTTATTCGTTTTTCCACATCGGTTTTTAAAAAACCGATGTTAAAACATACAAATTTCCACATCGGTTAATGCAAAACCGATGTGTTTAATTATGCATTTTTAATTTCTTTTATTTTTGGTTCAATTTTCAACATCGGGTTTTAAGAAACCGATGTTAAAAACTTTATAACATCGATTTATTATAAAATTGATGTTACAAATTTTCAATTTAATTTCAAAAATGTCACCGCCTCCTTTTTCACATCGGTTTTCTGAAAACCGATGTTAAAACCCCGATGTTAAAAGTATATTTTACACTAGTGTACAAATCTTGTCCATATTCTAAATTTCTTCTTTTTATTATTATTTTATTATTCATTATTCATTAAGCACTCTCACTCACATATATATACAATAACTAATATATATTTTTTACATTGGATAAGTGCACTTTGTTTGTTGGCATTGTGGAGTTGTCATCTGCTTTTTTTTCTATGTCTTCTCTCTTTTGTTTTTGTATGGGATGATCGAATTGAATTGAATTTTGACAATGTAGTTGTATATGTTTGGTAACCGTTTTAAAATTGACTTGTCTTCTTCCTCCCACCTCCTGCTGTGTTTATGCCATTTCCATCTCTACACCACATTATCCATGCTTCCCTCTATAACTAGTGGCTGTCATGTTTCTTGCCCCTTCCTCTTTTTGCAAACTTCACGCTTACTACTCGAGGAACTCTACTACTTCTAACTTTGTGTAAAAATCAATAAATAAAACTCATTTCATCTCACCTTGATCATTAGTGCAACATTCGTTATATATTACTTATATATAAAATATTATTAAATAATCAATTAATCTCTCATAATTATATTAATTTAATTTTACACATACAGGTGCAACATTCCTAGTTTGGTTTGGACCCATTGTTCGTCTCACCGTATCTGATCCAGACCTCATCTGGGAAATCTTCACATCCAAGTCAGAATTTTACGAAATAAACGAAGCTCCCCCACTTGTGAAGCAGCTAGAAGGTGATGGGCTTCTTAGCCTCAAAGGAGAGAAATTGGCTCATCACAGAAGAATCATCTCTCTCACTTTCCACATGGAAAACATCAAAGTAATTAACTCCCACACCATTACATTACCAGTAACTTTGTTGACTTAATATTGCATCAGATGTGGCATGCTAAGCTTCAAACTTTTTTTATCAATATTTGTTTGATTGTTATTTAGTGATTATCCTCTGAAGTCTTAGTGAATGCTCCTTAATACTGGTTTTTAAGTTCTGTCTGATATAAATTGTGACTAAAGTGATTTTAATTCTTAATCATCATAGTACTTATTTGGTATTTATACATATGTCTAATGTTCAGGCTGCATCCAACCAATTTGAAAAGGCAATGGAGCACAAGTTTTTTTTTTATGAAGAAAAGGTTGGCACTTGGCAGAAAAAGAACCAGGATGCAGTTCAATTGAAGTATATGGAGAATTTCATGAGTTCTTGGCTGGTGGAGGCTACATCTTAAAACTCGGATAGATTAGATTTACTCTCTGCTGAATGACTGCAGTTTTGCACTTCAAAAGAGATATTATTATCTAGTGTAGTTATATTATTGTATGTCTTAATTATAGTAAGCTATAGTTATTGTCTAGTGTAGGTTAGCTACTTTTTGGTATGTAGACTTAAATATTAGAATTGGTTATGTGTACGTGTTACTGTGAATTGTATAAAGTATATTAGTTAATTGATTATATGGTTTTGATGTTTGGTTTATACTTACCAATATTATATGTAAACTTTGTATACTATATATATGAAAATGCATGGTTTTGTCGAGTTTTGCTAAGTGAAGTAGGATGGTTAAGCTATAAACAAAGGGAATAATAATAATAATAAAACGGGCAATAGGTAGCGCTTCCTTAAAGAAACGTCGTCTAATAGACAGTGTTTCCTTAAGAAAGCACTATCTATTGTATACTTTAGACAGCGCTTCCTTGAGAAAGCGTTGTCTAAAGTATACAATAGATAGCGCTTTCCTAAGGAAGCGTTGTCTATTTCTAACTTTAGACGGCGCTTTCTCAAGAAAGCACTACCTATTCCCACTTTCAATAGCACTTTTTTAAGCACTGTCTATTTCTTTCACCTTCTGTAGCGGGTGAATAGATAGTGCTTGTAAGCACTACTAAAGACAAAAAAACGCTATTAAAACCCTTTTCTGTAGTAGTGCATTCTGTCAAGCCAAAATTTTATTTTCCTTTTATTGTGTTCATTTTCTTTTTTTAATTTAAAAGTGAGGTAAAATAAATATTTTCAAATGTTATTAAAATTCTTTTGCACAATTAACTTGAGGTACCGTTTTTTAAACGGACAATATAGGATACTAACACCTTCCCTACTCGGAACCGGCTCCCGAACTCAAATCTCTCTCTTTTTTAAAGACCAAATTTCTTTAAATAAATGGCTTTTTCAAGATTTTTCCAAATGAAAATTTTGATGGGCACTCCTCTTATTTTACCTCTATTCACGGCGCGCGGCGCCTGGATGGGACGGCACGGTCGCTGGGTTGGAACCCCTCCACTTACTTCTCGTGAGAGCCGTCATAAGCTCCCTATAGGATTGCGGTGTTCATCAGGTCTGTCCTAACCAATAAACACCCTAAATTCTGAATGCCTAAAATCTTTTTTCTATTGTTTTTTTTTCCCTCAGGAAATTCAGCACCATTTTAACAGTTGAGTTATAACCACACAATAAATTCATGTTAGTTCAAACAATAAGTATCGAGCTCCTCATCCCTATATTATAATTAAGGGGTGTTAAAATGGTTTCAACCTGATTGAATCACCTAATTCATTTTATATAAAGTACTTCCTCTGGACTCAATTGTAAGAAAAAAAACATATTTTGTAGATTCAAATATAAGCAAAATCCAACCAACTCAATTCTATTTAATGCCAGTATTCTAAAAACCAAGAAAATTAATCAATCTAATAAATTCTCCTTTTATTTTTCCAAGAGTATTACACACTCTTGAGACAGTTAAAGGACAGTTTAGTAATTATAACTCATTTTTGTACATAAATCAAGACAATTAAACTAAACTAACTTACTTTATTAATGGGTATGAAATTAATTAATTTTACTTATAATTGAGTATTACAAATCAGATTTTAAAAAGTCAAGCGTGATATTATAACCTATCCCCCCAAAATTAGCTTGCTTGACACAGGTTGGCTTGCAATGGGTTGGGATAGTTCGTTGGCCCAATTTTTATCATTATTTCCATTACTTGATATTGTCTAGACATGTATTGTAAATATATGTATATTGTAATAGCTAGTAAATTTATTTTATATTAGAGGGACTTTTTTTTTTAGGGATTTATTAGAGAGATTTAAAAATTTAAATAAATGATTTATGTGTAATGTAAGTTTCAGTTATGACATTAATGTATAAGAAACAAAAAACGTTAGATATTTTTATTTATTTTATTATTTTATTATATCATGGATTTGATATAAATTGTTCAAAAATATATATGCATGGGCCAATGATTCATCCCGTTTGCCCCGCAATCCGGAAAAAAATGTGTTAACAAATTATCGAGTTGTAACTAAATTGACCCAATTTAATCCAATCCAAAAATATATTGGTTAACATGAATGGATCAGATTGATCCAACAGACAGTCCAAGCTCAAAGAAGACAATGATAAGAGTGCACAGAACCAGCATGTATCTTTCTGTTGCTGTGCTTTTTATTTGTAAGTACAAAATATCTATCGTCGTAAACAGTGACTAATATCTGTCAGGGGAACACGACGGTATTTAAGAGTTGTCATCTACCAATAAGATTTATTCATATGTAGAATCAGGAGTCGAACGCCCTAATAATTTGTTTTAAAAACCCAAATCCGTTACCACTCGAACCAACCACATATTAGTTGTCTTTGTTGTGCTTTGGTTAGACAAAATGCTAAAAATATCAATTTAATTAACAGAAAGTTTAAGAGCCTGCAACCACTTAATAATCATTTTCCAAAAGTCAAGGAGATAGTTTGGAATGTGCATAATTTGCAAGGAAGATTGGGATGATAACTCAACACAATTATTGAACTAAGCAGCTATGACATAGGGTTCCCTTTCAATTAACAGGCTAATATGGCCAACCAGAGCCTATCATGTCAAGCTGCTTAGCCAATTAATGCTAAGTTGCACAAGCACCATGTCCGCCGAATTCGTTATGGGCTATATCTTGATAAGGCACTTCAGAAGATTTAAACTTTACATGGATTCATTTCGGCTCCTTTTGATTGTTATATAGTTTTGGTATGTCCCTCAAAGGGAAAAAGTACCTTATAGAACAGATTTTTCTAGCTAATAAGAGAAACTTGGACCCATTTTCTTTGCTGGTAATTTGGTATTTCTTGGAAGTAGAGGTGGCAAAATGGATTATCCGACCCGCCGCAGGCTAGCCCTATGTGGGCTAGGGCTTTTCAAGGCCTGACCAAAAAGGTCCGGAATCAATATGTGCTATAAAATAGGTGCCCAAGCCCAGCTCTATGCGGGCTAGTCCGACATTTTTCGCTAAAAAAATTTATTTTCAATCATTTTTATTTTTAAGTTCCTAAAAGCGACTATAGCATTGCGTATATGTGTGGATCAAGACATATTTATTTTCAATCAATCTAATTGTTTGTATTGAAAACGTCAGGATATGAATGAAGATATAATAATCATAATCAATATTATAAAAGACAACTTCAGAATTAGTTCCCATACGAAACATAAAAAAAAAACTCCTTAAGTTCATATAGAGGTATATTTAAAGTCAAGCTCATTAAGTTTATATAGAGTTATATTTAAAGTCCAATAAAAACATCAAAAAATGAGCAAGTCCAACAATAGAAACAATGAAAAAGTCCAACAATAGAGACAATAAAAAAGTCCAACAAAAATAAAATTCACAAATAACAATGAAAGTCCAATAGCGACGGCCCAGGGCTGTGGGGTTGGTGGCGGTGGGAACGAAATTGAAGTGAAGACAGACAGAAGCAGAACTCACAGAAGAGAAGACACAGAATGACTGAACGAGGCAACAAGTGAGACCTAAACATAAACGTTTAACATAGTTTATTGGGCCTCCTTCCTCTTGGCCCTTTTTTTTATTTTCATTTTTTTTATTTTTTAGTTAAATAAAAATTAAAATATATAAAAGTGATCGGGCTACCCGAGCCCGATGCGGGCTAGCCCGATACGGGTTCGGGTTTCATCGGGTAGGGCCAAAAAAGCCCGAAATTGAAATGGGCTCAAATTTTAATACACAAGCCCAATAATTTATAGGGCTTATCCCGACCGGGCCATTTTGCCACCTCCCGGTCCATTTTGCCACCTCTACTTGAGTAACTAAGATTGTTTTAGCTTTTGGGTTTGACCTTTGATAATGATAAGATAAGTTTTTTTACTCAGATTGCACTGTTTCGGGTTGTGGTTTATGATTCTTTTCCCCCCAGCAAATCTGACTTTCTATACTCTTTTAATCTAATGTCTATTAATTAGAAAGATCATGATAATGAATGATATTTGACCACTAATTGGGGTACTGTTGTAAACACGTGTCCTCTATCAAATCTTAGAAAGGAAAATCATCATTTCAATGATTCAATCGTATATAGCTATGTTGTTTTCTGTTTTTTTTTTTTTTTTAAAATACATATAGAAGGTATCCCGTATCCGGATAGGTGAGGTGGAGAATTAAAACTTACGCTCACAACTTAATTACCAATTAGTTTCCGTTGACAATATTTATATATGCCTATAATCTAAAAAACAAATAATGATTATAATAAAATATTAAATATTTTGAACATTTTAGATAATTTAAAGTTTAGTTAATGTATAGCGATTTGCAGAAGAATAAAAGAGTGTGAGAATACTTCAGTTTAAACCCAAAAAACCTAATCATGTTATTAGTTTTCTAATTATTTTGATATAAATAAGAAATAGACATATATAACTTGTAGAAAAAGAAATTCTATAATTGCGTGCTCAGTTATTTTAAGAACAAATGCTATTTTTTTTAGTGTTTGAAAGAATTTAGAGAGCTTGCTTGGGTTTATAGGAAAATTTTGTAAATAATCTTATACAAATAACTTATACTAGTATTTTTTCACCTGTGCATTAATTATTATTATTATTAATATCATTGTTATCATTAATAACTTGAATTGTGCCTCTATATCTATCAAACTTTTTTTTTACTTTATCCCAAATTAAGTCCACCATGTCAAACATTTTCTTTACTTATTTCACACTTTGTTTTCAATGTTTACTTCCCACCCATAATGGTGGTACTCATTCATCTCCAAGGCTTTTTATTTATAGACAGAAGTGATCAGAAAAACCTTGAAACAATTTTATCTATAATTTGAGTGCAAAGAATTGAATATTATTTTTATTTTAAAATGATATTACAATACATAATATAACACTATGTGTTAAGTGTTCCTCTTTGATTATTACTAATAATCAACTAATCCTCTTAAATCATGTGGTGTTGACACGTGTCCCTTTATTAGAAAATCAACAATTCCCCTTATTAATTAGTATAGATATAGATTTATTATTTAAAATAGAAAAAAAAAAAAACAAAGGCAAGGATGTAGAAAAAATAGATTAGAATATATGAATAGCTCTGCCTCTATTTATGTCAATTCAGAGATTGTCGTGTTTGACTCCCAAAACATTGTACCTTTACCGGTTTGTAAATATTTTAAAACAAAAAAATATATAAATTTTATAAAATAAAAAAATAAAAAAACTTCATCACTTACATGTAGCTTGCATCATTGTGTTACACTAAAAATCAGCATTTTCCCTTATTAATTAGTATAGATATAGATTTATTATTTAAAATAGAAAAAACAAAGGCAATGATGTAGCCCAAAAAAATACAAAATATGAATAGCTCTGTCTCTATTTATGTCAATACAAAGATTGCCTTTTTGACTCCCAAAACAATGTACCTTTACCGGTTAGTAAATATTTTAAAACTAAAATATATATAAATTTTAGAAAATAAATAAAATAATAATAATAATATTCCATAACTTGACACGTGGCTTGCACCATTGTGCTACACTAAAATCAGAATCTCCCATTATCAATTATTATAGATATAGATTTATTATTGGTTTGGTTTGATTCGGTTAGAACCAGAAAATATTAAAATATATATATATAAATAAATAAAAAAAAATATATAAAATAAACATTGTACCTTTACCGGTTTGTAAATATTTTAAAACAAAAAATATATAAATTTTAGAAAATAAATAAAATAATAATAATAATATTTCATAACTTGACATGTGGCTTGCACCATTGTGCTACACAAAAATCAGAATTTCCCCTTATCATTTAGTATAGATATAGATTTATTATTGGTTTGGTTTGATTCGGTTCGAACTGAAAAATATTAAAATACATATATATCAATAAAAAATATATAAAATTTTAAATTTTAAACTATTAAATTATATATACATTAAAATATAAGTATACAAAAATTAAAACATCAAGAACATGACAACTCTACTTTTACTGCTTGCCAATTTATGATTGGTTGACAGTGTAAAAAAACTTTACACTTTCAGTGTATACAAATAAATTCAAAAATGTATTTTTTTTAAAAAAATATTAGAAAAAAATTTAAAAAATTAAGGAAAACGTAAAAAAAAATAAGTAATGTATCTTTACTGGTTTATAAATATTTTAAAACAAAAAAATATATAAATTTTAGAAACTAAAAAAAATATTCCATAACTTGACACGTGGCTTACACCATTGTGCTACACTAAAATCAAAATTTCTCCTTATCAATTAGTATAGATATAGATTTATTATTGGTTTGGTTTGATTCGGTTTGAACCGGAAAATATTAAAATATATATATATATATATAAATAAAAAATATATAAAATAAACAATGTACCTTTATCGGTTTGTAAATATTTTAAAACAAAAAATATATAAATTTTAGAAAATAAATAAAATAATAATAAAAATATTTCATAACTTGACACGTGACTTGCACCATTGTGCTACACTAAAATCAGAATTTCGCCTTATCAATTAGTATAGTAATAGATTTATTATTGGTTTGGTTTGATTTGGTTCGAACTGGAAAATATTAAAGTATATATATATATATAAATAAATAAAATTATATAAAATTTTAAATTTTAAACTATTAAATTATATATACATTAAAATATAAGTGTATAAAAATTAAAACATCAAGAACATGACAACTCTACTTTTACTGTTTGCCAATTTATGATTGATTGACAGTGTAAAAAAACTTTACACTGTCAGTGTATACAAATAAGTTCAAAAAAAAAGTATTAGAAATAAATTTAAAAATAAAAGAAAACGTAAAAAAAAAGTCTTAAAAAAAAGTAAACAAAATTTATAATTTTTAAAAAAAAATATAAAAAATAAACGTAAAAAAAATTTAAAAAAAAACAGTAAAACAAAAATTTAATTTTTTAAAAAATAAAATAAAAATCCTCTCACTGACATGTGGATGTACAGTAAAAATGTCTCTCCACCTTTTATATTAGTATAGACAATTTAGGGTCTTACTATAAGTTTTTTTAGTTTATTTCAATAAACTTAGGATTTAATTGATATGTACTGATAGTGTAAAGATTTTTTACACTTTAACCAATCAAAAATTGATAAATCTTTAAAAATCTTTGGGTGTGTTTGATTTGCAAAAGGTATCAGGACAGCACGGGACAACACAGGACAAATCTTTGAGTCACGGGACAATTCTTTATCTTGTACATTGTTTGATAGATAATTGACAAAACAAACAAAATAGTATTAAGTTTACCGAAATATCCTTTATAATATATGTTATTTAATATATTATTTTGTATAATTAATATATATATATATATATATATATATATATATATATATAGGGAGAGAAAATCACGTTATAAGAGAGAGAGGAGAGAGGGAGAGAGAGAGGGAGAGAGAAAGAGGAGTGAGAGAGAGGAGAGAGAGGGACAGAGAAAGATAGGAGGAGGAGAGAGAGAGAGAGTGAGAGGGAGGAGGGAGGAGGGAGAGAGGAGGGGAGAGAGGAGAGAGGAGAGAGGAGAGAGAGGGGAGGAGAGAAAGATATAAGGATAATATTGTCTTTTATTAATCTGTCCACGGGACAAAAAGTTGTCTCATGGTTTGGTGGGGGACAAAATTTTGGGTTTTTGTCTTGTCCCTCGCCCCTTTTTTGTCTTGTCCCCCGACCACTTTTCAAATCAAACAGGGGACAAAAATTTTTGTGCCGTCCAGTCCCTTAAATTTATGCAAATCAAACGCATCATTTGACTCTTATCCTTACTACCTTAAAAGTCATTCATATTATGATTTTCGATTGATCGATAATGTAAAAAACTTTACACTCATATTGTATAGCAATTAAACTCATAAACTTATTATAAAAGATTATAAAAATAATTTATTTTAAAATTAAATTGTTTATTCAAACATTTGTCCCATTATAAAAGAAAAGTTTATTAGAAAGTGAGCGAAAAGAAAGACCTAATTATATGCAAAGGTGGTTATACTACAAGATAAAATTAATATATAAATAATTAAACTAGGTCAACTAGAGCTCTGTGGCTTCTCCATATAAAAAAAAATAAAAAATAAAAAAAAATAAAAACCTAAAAGGAGTTCTAATTGACCACATGACTTATAGTTTATCAGGATTGTGGAGTTTGCGCCACGTTATGTAAAGGACTTACACTAACTAGGGTAACTGACCCGTGCTGAAGGCACATGTACAGTTTGGTTATCCTACAACAAACAAGTCTTATAATATTAACATATAATATAAATAATTATATTAATTTTATACAATTTTTTTGTTAAGTTTAATTTTAAGAGTTTTATCATAAGTTATTCAAGTCCATTGAACCTTCTTATTGTACGACAATCACATTTCAATGGCCCAAACCAATTTACTCATCCGACTTCCTTGTATTAATACAGATGGGCCCTTATAATATTAACATATAATATAAATAATTATATTAATTTTATACAATTTTTTTGTTAAGTTTAATTTTAAGAGTTTTATCATAAGTTATTCAAGTCCAGTGAACCTTCTTATTGTACAACAATCACATTTCAATGGCCCAAACCAATTTACTCATCCGACTTCCTTGTATTAATACAGATGGGCCCAATTCATCAAATAAGGCTTAACAATATATCTTTAAACCTCAAATTCCATTCCCACCGTCCAGAAGCAGGTCGAAGCTGAAGTTGAAAAGCAGAAAGCACTCCCACCGCTGCTGACGAGGAAGAACTTCGATGTGTAAGTTTTCTTCAAAATAATATAAGGTATACAATGCTTGGACTCGTGTAAAGAATTACTCGTTCAAAGGTTATTTAAACTATTTATAATTTAATTGATAAGTAGACTGATTTTTCCTTAGTTGACGAGGCCATAAATGAATACCTAAATAACTTGATAAGAACAGCAAATCCAAAGACTTGAAAATAAGCGCGTTCATCTTGCCACGTCAGCAGACGAGGGTTATTCTTGTAACTCAAGTATACATCCATAATGCCTAACTAAAATTCAGTAGACGTCCACAGTGTCACGTCACTGGGCGGATTTTCTCTTAAGGGCTTAGCAAGTCCAAAGACTTGTGTGGACGAGCGCTTCTGTCTGTTGTGTGGACGAGCGCTTCTGTCAGTTGTGTGGACGGGCGCTTCTGTCACTTGTGTGGACGAGCGCTTCTGTCACTTGTGTGGACGAGCGCTTCTACCACATCAGTGGATGAGCAGAATAAAATCTTGTAATGATGCGTTCTTAAAACTAAGTAGACGGCTATATATCTTTACTACCTTGAATATGATTTAATGCAATCTGGTCCACGATGAATTTATTTCAAATGATTGATATTTATTTCACGCTCTTGCTATGGTGGCTACACTCTTGCTTATTGAGAAGCATTAAAAATTTGATTACAAAGTTGTAAGCATATTGATAACAGATGGTTTGTTTAAAAAAGTGTTAATTTTAAAATACAATTAGCAAACATGTTCAACTACAGTCTTTTAACCGGACAAAATTAGAATTTTGGGACACTGAATGCAGTATTGGTGGACATAGCTGGTATAAATTCTTCAAGGAAAGTGGAACAAAGAAAGGAGATGCGATGCAATTTACCGTAGCTGGGGATTCAAGAAAGATAATGGTGAAGATAATTCGGGGTTAACTAGTACAGCAAAATAAAGAGAGCCTAGAGTAGTGTATTAGTTGGAGTGTATGTTATTTAATTCCAGTCTTCCATTAGAACCAGTAATATGATGATACTGTTTATGTGTTGCTTATATTCCTTGACATATTTTATGTTGCATGCGTATAATTATAAATAATTACAATATTAGAACAAAGTTTGATTTCCTACTTCCTAAGTGTGTATAATGATTACTTACTGCCATATATGGACGTGAGATTATTCACAAGCAAAGATTTGTAAAAATTTATTGGTAAAGTTCAATTGAGTTATAAAAATTGCAATCCAACTATCTATTAAAGTTTTATATCTCAGTAAAGGTAAATTATTTTCATAGTGCATTTCGTAAATAACAAATAAGTAAGATTGCTTTACAAAAAATAAAAAAAGAACCACTCGAAAGGTAAATCGATAAATTCAACATTATATGTTCATATATGATTAATAGTAAATGTGTGTTTTGAAAGTACTCTTCATCAAGAGTTAAACATTCATAGCACACACAAATTTAAAATACATATCTACAATATTGTATTGGTTCATTAATTTCAGATAGCATCTGCTAAACCAAAAACTCTACAAACATTACGGAAAACATTTTAAATCAAACCTGCTCAAAAACTTCTTTGTAGACGACATTCTTTACCAATTTGCATGCCACGCCATCATCATCATAACTTAAAATCTTTAGACCACTCTTACATTTAACCCTACAAATAGCAACATATAATTGGCCATGAGAAAAAACAGGAGCAGGTATATATAGTCCAACATGAGATAATGTTTTTCCTTGACTTTTATTTATAGTCATCGCAAAGCTAAGAACCAATGGAAACTGGCGCCTTTGAAATTTAAATAGAATTGTGTGATCTGATGGTTCTAGATTAAATCTAGGAATATAAACTTTATCACCAACATGATTTCCAGTAGTAACTCTAGCACCAATGACATTCACACCCAACTCAGTAACAACCAACCTCGTACCGTTGCATAACCCAGCAGATTGATCAATATTTCTCAACAACATAACAGGAACACCGATCTTCAATATTAGCTTATGATTAGGAAGTCCAGAGCACCTAATTTGATTAAGAAATTCAGGAGTCAACCACTCAGAATTTATGCCGTTTGTTTCCTCCATCCTAGTAATAGAATCAGAGCTAAGATATTATTTTCCTTCACCAGGAAACAACGATAACACGTAATTGTTTACCTGTTCGACAAACTGCAATTTTGGTACCAATATCACCCTTTCTTCATAATATTTGAAATCATTCATCTGACCAACTAGATTAGGATATATATGGGACACAATAGTTGATATCGGATCAATTGCATCCAATATTAACAATTCTTCAGGGGGCTAAATATCAAAATCACAATCATTGTCAACACCCAACCTCCCATCACCAATATCAAGAATCCACTGTGCAATTCCTTATTCGATTGATTATCAAGACCACTTGAATCCATCTAAATTCTCATATTTTCTGTAAGCCTCACTACCTTACAATGCTTCCATAATATAGATGAGTTAATGGTGGCCATAACAATATCTGTCCTACTTCCCTTTGGAACAATAGGTAATATCTGCCTAAAATCACCACCCAGGACAACAACCTTCCCACCAAATGGTTTATGAGAATATTCTACCATAAAAATTCCCATAATATCCTTTAATGTCCTATCCAATGCCTCAAATGCCCATCTATTAACCATAGGAGCCTCATCCCATATTATCAAAGTAGTCTCACGAAGTAAATCTGCTCTAAAACTATTTTGTCTAATATTACAAATTGAGTCTTCATTTAATATCAAAGGAATAACAAACTGTGAATGTGCAGTTGGACCTCCAGGAAGCAAAAGTGAAGCAATTCCACTCGAAGTAACATTTAAAACAATCTTACTCTCAGCACGAAATCTATAAGACAAGGTCTTCCATAAAAAACTCTTCCCCGTGCCACCATAACCATCCACAAAAAAAAAACACACACACACCATTTTTTGCTAAGACAGCGTCAACAATTTCATCATATACAAATCTTTGTCCAACATTGAGTTGTCTCAAGCATTCAAGATGTTTAACAGTCATTTCATGTGTATCATATGAAAGTTCTCTAAGGACAAAAATGTTATTCAAATAAGATAAGTCTTCATATAAGGAAATGGCATGGTATCAAAATCCATCAATGACTTCCCATTCAAACGCAATAATTTCTCCATCTCAACCAAACAAATAACCTTCAACTGATCATCACTCAAACATAAATCTTCACATTGAAATAAATTTACGATCATAAATATAAAAATAAAAGTAGCTATTACCTATTACCTATATTTTATACATAAGGAATATAATGAATATAGATTCCAATAAATAATGTATAATCATATAAATTATTGGTAAAATAATAAATGGAACAATTTAATAAAACTAATAAATAAAATAATAAAAATCATGAATCAATCAAGTATAAAAAACGGAATTTGACCAAACCTACTATTATAAATCTACAAAAATATTTGGGTAATGTAATTGTTTACGTCTTTCGTATAATAAACCATCTACTAAGACTTCCCAAGTCTCGTCCCATACATGGCGAGGGTTGCCCATACTATTTGACAGCAATAAAGTGATAAAAAGCCTCCTCAAGTATGCCCCAGAAGCCAGTACTATAACCTCACGAAGTCCATCAATATATTCTTTATCATCCGATAGCAAACCCATAGCTGCACATGCTTCTTGAAAAGACTGATAACTACTATTATTAATAGTTCTCAAACATTCATAACTCGTACAACCCCTTTGACTATTAAGCAATAACCTCATGTAATATGCCGCGCCACTACCAGGATGCACAAAATTCAAACGACCAATCATTTGACCTCTTTTCCTAGGTTTCTATTCCCTTTGCTGTTGAAGAAACACAAAACTTAGAGGGAAACTCCGCATAAGTTAGATGTCTACCTTTAACATATTTACGGTTAGCATTCATCCATGCCTGAAACATTGTCACCTTGTTTTTATTCTTCTCAACAACATGATCAATTTTTTCAGTATCATTAAACAATACAAACTGCTCTCTAGGAAGATGGAACGTCAAACGTTGTACAGGAGGCCATCTTTCATGAATATCAAATGCAAAAAGTCTCCAAACAGATTCACATGGTGATAAATAGCGACAATCGTAATAATGCTTTATCTCATCAACGGCATGCATTTCATTTAATTGACATTGACCATCGGTGACAACAGTTGTAACACGATCCGACCCCTTATTAACATATTTAAACAAATACTTGATGCAATCAGACTTGTTGCAATATTCAATATTAATACGGACTCGAAAACGCATCAACAATTTAGGATTGTAAGGGACAACATACTGATTGTCCAAATGTACACCACCCTTAACAAACGTAACACCATTATCTCTTCTCCTATAAATTGGATATCCATCATCATCAAATGTAGTATGATCAACAAATTTCTTCGGAAAATATTTCGAATATTTACTACCCTTCATGCAAGGAGAACTACGATTTACACTACCACAAGGTCCATGAAACATAAAAATGGTAACAATGTTGTGTAAATTAGGGAACATGGTCTTGTCCGGTAGCTCGGCAGAAATGACTGAATCAATAAAATCAATCGATTGCATATTATCCTTCTCTTCTAGCCACAACAATATATGTGCATGTGGCAAGCCACGTTTCTGGAATTCAATTGTATACATACCTAATTAATAAAAGAAAAGTAATCAACTAACTATCGAATATAAAGAACATCATGTAATATATCATCTAAAATCACATACAATAAATAAAAGCTTAATAATAATACCTGCTATAACCTTGCCAAAAAATGAACCCTTCTTCAAATCTAACATCATTTGATTTAATTTCATATGAAACACTCGACACAAAATGTATGGACAATCGGAAGCAGTCAGTCCAACAGAAGATACCAAATGACGAATCTCATCCCACTTTGGATTACAAGTAAAGGTTAAAAACAAATCTGGATATCCAAATCTTCTGCAAATTGCCATAGCATCCTGACAATTATTGAACATGTGACTAAGACCACCCGTGAATGAAGATGGAAGAATAACTATTTTGCCAATAGTTGATGCTTCTACATCACCTTGATCCATAGCTTCCTCAACACCTTTCAAAAGGTCACCTCTGATAACATCTTGGTGTCTTTTTATAAAGGAAATCTTTGGGCTTCAAGCATTGAATAACAATCAACAACAAATTACTGAAACAATCTTTTACTCTTCAATATAGTAGTTTCCTCAAAGTCTTTATCCATTAACCTAAATGCCAAAAACTCTCTCAATGATACATGACCTCTTTGAGTTTCTGCAATAGATTTTTTAGCAGGCACAATAGGCAAATCTTCTTGAAAACCATCTTCCTCATACGGAAATAACAATTGATATTGAAAATGCATGAACCAAGCATCGGTCTCAACAATCCTTTGCAAATAACCTTCTCTAGAATGGACGATCACATCACAACCTCGATCACAATCGTGAAAATCTCCAACAATAAGAACAACAACTTCATCTACAGT
This sequence comes from Sophora flavescens, assembly GCA_030762895.1. Lineage (NCBI taxonomy): Eukaryota > Viridiplantae > Streptophyta > Magnoliopsida > Fabales > Fabaceae > Sophora > Sophora flavescens. Next base: position 54,914,476 of record CM061064.1, read on the forward strand.
TGGTAAATTATACATTCGCGCTTCAACTACCCGACTACGAATTAATATTAGTGATACATTTAAACCATTGTCCTGCTGAAAAATATCTCTAACACATCTAAAATTCTTTGCACGAGGATTAAAAGTATCAACCATTTCCAACAACTCTTTCACCAAAGTCTAGTCTAATTTTTTTTTTGCCTTTGTCACTCCTGTACCATAAAAACAAAGCATCAAATTGTTGGTAATCAAATGATGTTATACACAAATTATAATATACATAAAGTGACAAATTTAATTTAAGCAAAAAACAGGTTAAAAGCTACAACTATTTATAACAAGGTCACAAGAAATAACATATACAAAACATTTAAAATAGGAAACGTCAGATATGACATTGAACAATACATAGAATAACATCAAAATTATATGCAAAATTAAATGTTATATATAGTTTATAAATAAGCACTAAAAAATTTGTAAATACCTGAAATGAGATATCCGATACGACCCCTCATTTTGAGTATCATATATATACAATTGTGCAAACTTTGGCTTCTCTCCTTCGAGGGGCAACAAACTCCCTATTCGATGATAATTTTGACCACCAATAATAAACTGAGGAGGACCATGACTTGAAATAACATTAGTTTGAACTTTACCTCCCATTGATGTAAAAGCAAACATACTATTATAAGAACGTATATTTTCAAGGAAATGAGCACTCCTTGGGTCTTGCCCATGAATCAGATTCCAAAGCAAACCAGGGGGTTTCTCTAAATATTCCAAAACAATTCTTCCCTTCATGCAGCATATAGAGAACTCCACACCAATGTTTTTCTTACTTTTATCAGCATGTTCCTCAAACCAAACGTTTGCTCCAAAATTTTGGCAAACATACCTCAAAGCTCCAAAATCAACATAATCTAAAATTTAGAAATTAAAAAAAAAGATTATCACCTATATATTATATATATAGTTAACATCTTCAAAATAAATGATTTTTTTTTAAATAAAGAAGTGTGCAAAAGCATCACTGCCAAGCAAGACATCCCAGCTAGGCTGGCACCTCAAGCAAAGCCAATCATTTGCAGCACACCCAATTTATTGATAGACAAAGGAAACAAGGAAAACAGAAACGTGGGGGGGCATCAACCTGACCCACAAAGTTAAGCAAATCTAAAAGTAGGAAGACTCGTCCTATTTCTGCCAAAATCCTCTAATAAGAAGGAGGGCAATGAGCTCCACCAACAAAAACCATCAAGACGCAAACCAAAATTGGCTAGCTTATCAGCACAAGCATTACCCTCCCTATACAAATGAGAGCAAAAAAAAGGACATATCCCTAGTAAGAACAATACAGTTTAGCCACCTATTCCTAAGATGCCAAGGGACCAAACCATTAGAGTTGAAGGCATTGACTACTAAAGAGGAGTCACATTCTAACCAAAGCTTCTTCCAACCATTCTTGTGAGCCAGTTCAATGGCAATAATAGCTCCAAGTAATTCAGCATGGAAAGCAAACGAGACACCAACATTGAGAGCAAAGCAGCCAAGAAAAGAAGCATTTACCCCTCTGAAAATACCACCACAACCTGCCACACCTGGAGCTCCCTTAGCAGCCCCATCAGTATTTACTTTAATCCAATTGAATCTAGGGGGCAGCCACATAACTGCTTTAATGGATGGGGCCTTCGAAAGGTTAACCTGGATGTTAAATTTCTTAAGGATCATCAACTGATGAACATTAGAGGAAAAGGATCCCTTACAAAACCTCCCAGCAAAGGAGACATTGGCAGCAATTGCATTGCAAATGGCAGCCACTGAGATTGACTTAGAATCAAATCGATCTTTGTTCCTACAATACCAAATGCCCCAAAGAGAGTAGCAGATGGCAGATAAAATTACCTCTTTAACCTGAGGGCACCATCCTTGGTTTAAAATTGAGAGGAGAGAATGGATTGAAATAGTGTCAAGGTGGCAACCAAGGCAGCAACTCAACCACATCCAAACTCTACCAACAAAGGGGCAGGAAAGAAAGAGATGGTCCGAAGTCTCATAACTACAGCCACAAAGGGAACACATGGAGACAACAATGCATCCTCTAGACCAGAGATGATCATCCGTTGGGACTTTGTTGTGGAGCAACCTCCAGAGGAGAAAGGATTTTGAAGGTGGAATTGCCTTTGACCAGATCAACTTCCCCCAGGGGCAAGAGGACCTATCCGGATTTAAAAAACTATAAGCTTCCCTTGCAGAAAGGCAACCAGAGTCAGAGTGCTTCCAAACCAAAAGATCAGGAGACTCAGAACAAGGAATAACCACTTTTCCAATTTCATCTATAACAGCAGGAAACCTGAGAGTAAGTTCTTGGGGGATACACCATTTCCCATCCCTGATAAAATCACTAACAGAGGCAGAAAGGGAATTATGCAGGAAGGCAGGAATATTCATCATGTCAACAATTGGTTTAGATAGCCAAGAGTCACACCAAAAGTTAATGCTTCTTCCATCTCCTAAAATCCAAGAGACATTATCAAGAACCGTGGAGAGGAACCCTTTTAAACCAGACCAAATTGAGGAGGAAATGCTGTAGTTAATGAAGGATGCGTGCTTGAGCACTCTAGACCGAATAAGGATAGACCAATCCAAGTCTGAGGAAATCAATTCCCAGCATCTCTTAAGCATGAAGGCTTCATTAATAGATCTAAAGGACCTCAGTCCAAGGCCACCTTCAGCAATGGGACAGCAAACCTTTTTCCAAGCAACCGTGCAAATCTTCCTAGTCTCAATGTTACCAGCCCAAATAAAGTTTCTAATGTACTGGTCTAGAAGCTTGAGGAGGGCAAGGGGCCAATAATACACCTGGAAAGAGTAAATCAAAGAGCTTTGGACAACAGACTTTACCAATTCAACACGACCCATGATAGAGAGCATACTACCCTTCCAAGATGAGAGCTTTGTTTTAATCCTGTCCACCAAAGGCGTGAAGTAGGCTTTCTTAGGTTTCCCTTTGAAAATGGGAACACCTAAATAAATAAAAGGAAGATGGCCAGCTTTAAACCCCCAATTGCTAAACAAGACAGCCAGCCTAGATGACCATGAAGAGCCAGTATAATAGGTAGATTTTTAACTGTTGACAACCTGAAAAGAGGCTTGAGCATAATGTGAAAACAAAGACATCAAGTTATCTAAATTCTTCTTTGTACCTCTGCAGAGAATGAGGATGTCATCTGCATAGAGAACATGACTAGGGACATTGGAACCCCTTGGACCAGCTATAGGGAGCAGTTTGTTATCTTGTACAAGCTTAGATTTGGGAACTTCATCTTCACCTTTGAATATATTTGGGAAAAAAATAAAATATTTAAGGGAAAACTCAAATAGTTCAAACCTAAATTAAAATACTGGAATAATAACAAAGGACAAAATAAAAAAGATACCTGAATATATACTATTTGCATCAGATTGCATGTTTTCATTGGAGAATAGTATATACGGAGGAACAGTCGAATGACATTGCATGTTATTTATACTCCAAGCTTAAACAGTAAAATTATCAAATATTCAGCAAAAAAAAAATGTTATCTAATAAAAGATATAAAAATTCAAAATCATATAAACTACAAACCTTCATTTTCCTTATTGCAACCCCTCTTATTGTTCTTTAACAAAGACATCCTCTTTTGTCTAGCCTTTTTATCATTCGAAACACGAGAACCATCCACTCGAACACGATTAGAACCACTCATTTTGTTAATAAACTGCACTAACATAAAAAAAAATGAAAAAATTGAATAAAAAAATTAAAGACATTTTTTTAATAAATTGCACTAACATAAAAAAAATGAAAAAATTGAATAAAAAAATTAATGATGTTTATGAAATCTTAGTAATTCTACAATTTTAATAAAATTAACAATAATATTACGTCTTTATAAAGCTAGGTAACCAATGCTTTATTTTATCTTAGGGCATGCCCTCCTGTGCTTATTTTCATGTTTCATTTCATGCCTCCTCGGTTTGTTCTCAGATAGGCTTCAGGTAGTTTGTTGCTTTTTACAGGACTTTAGCTACTTTGAGTCATTAAAAAAAGAATAATTAAATGCAAACAACTATGATATTACTGTAATAAGCAATATATACGAAAGACTTTAATCATTAAAACAACACTGGGAAGCACCACTTAAATAATGACATATGAGGAATACCCTAACACCCTCAATAATATAATTTCTATATGAAAATTGACTATAATCACAATCTTAAACACACTCCTTCTAACACAGCCTCTATTATTGGGTTGATTTCATGTGGGACTATATGTTTTGCTAGGTCTCACATGAAATCAATCCAATAATAAAGAGTGTGTTGAGGAAGAGTGTGATAAAGATTGTGATGCTAGTATTTTTCTTTCTATATTCCATATGTTTGTGAGGAACACCCTAAACGTAAGTAGACCATTAATTTATTAATTTATTGTTATTAAACATCAGAAATATGACTAATATTTTATTATATGATAGAGAGTATCACCAACTAAAACCCAAACGACATATAACCAACAAAAACTTCTCCCAAACATTCAAATGATAATAATAACAGGAACATAAAAAAACCATATCAGAGAAAAAAAAATATCCAAGTAGAAATACCTGGCCTAATGAGATAACTTTGATATTGGATGAGGGAACTTGCTTGCTTACAAACACAAACCAACAAACCTGCAATACCTGGTGTGGCGCAACAAACAGAAATGAAAAGAGAGGAATAAACAAAGGTTATATATATAAGTTCATTGGGAGGTAACACACCTAACAATAAAAAAAATAAATATAAAACAACAACCCTTTATGATAATTAATAAATTAATATTAATATTAAAATATATATATATATATATATATATATATATATATATATATATATATATATATTTATATATATATAAACACCTCTCTTCAAAGTATTCTTTCCATCAACTTTTATTATACTTGAAATTAATTCTTTAGGTGTCTTAGAGAGTTCATAACATGGACAAAAAAATATCGGACTACAAATAGAAAACATACTTCACAAAAAAACATTATTCATTCTTTAATATATAACTTGTATTTTGATATTTATATTTTAAAAAATAAACGTGGAAAAGGCTTATACGACTGGTGTTAATTAAATTGAAAAATCAAGAACAATTATAAACTTGAGTAGTAATACAAATAGTCCCAGTATTAGTATTAAGTATACATATACAAAACTATATATATATATATATATATATATATATTAATAAATACTCATAACCAAACATAATGATGTTTCCATTTTGAGAAAATCAACCTACAGGTTTGTATAAATTAATATCTGCGAGTGAAAATCGTGAAAATATAAACATGATATTAGTAAACGTCAATTGCAAATCATAAGATAGATAAAAAAGACCTTCTCTGGAATCAATAAATTCATTAATAATCATCAATAAAATACTTCATTAGTTGATTATTTGATGATTATTTTTTTATTATAATATGAACCAACATTATGATAGCAATTGAGGGTTATTCTTGTAACTCAAGTATACATCCATAATGCCAAATTAAAATTCAGTAGACGTCCACAGTGCCATGCCACTGGACGGATTTTATCTTAAGGGCTTAGCAAGTCGAAAGACTTGTGTGGATGAGCGCTTCTGTCACTTGTGTGGATGAGCGCCTCTGTCACTTTAGTGGACGAGCGCTTCCACCACATCAGTGGATGAGCAGAATAAAATCTTGTATAGATACATTCTTAATTTAATACTGTTATATAACCTTTATTCCCTGATATAATCAACATCAAAATTTTAGAACTGAATTAACTATATTGGCTGCATTATACTCCCTCTGATCTACAATATAAGAAACCAAAGACTTCTTTTACACATACCAATGAAATACATTGGAAAGAGTTAATTGTAATTAATACTCATATAAATTTCCAAAAACACCCCTTCTAATTATAATGAATATTCAGATAGCCTATAATTAATTACAGTAATTAATAAGGGTAACATTGGAAATTAACATTTAATAAGTGTGAAAATTGTTGTATGTTTCTTATATTTTGGACTAAAAAATAAACCCATTTTTTTCTTATATTGTGGACTGGAGGGAGTATTTATTTTCTTTATTTTTTTCCAGACTCATCGTAAATATTTCAAAACTTGTTTAATTAATTGTAACAAAGTTATTTTTAAAACAAATTACGACTTTTTATTCCAAAATGAATGTTTCATGACAAAAAGACATTTCATTAAGGTAATAAAATTAATTACATATGACATACAACAAAGACTAGGACAATCTAAAACCATCATGTTTAGATTATAATTACATAAATGACCAACAAAAAGTGCCCCAACCAAGCAGAAACTACTGGACATACATGAACATGGGAAATGCAAACCAGACTTACATTTTTAAAAACCATAAAGATAGGTTGTAGACAAATTGTATTTGAATTTGGAAGTCGACACTGCCAATATCCAAACTCAAACACATTGCACAACAAAATACATAAACCTATAACCATAGACGACTTACACCTTACAATAAAACAAACTGCTTATATAAGGATCTCCACCGATGATTATACAACACCAGCAGGATGAAGAAAATCCACCAAAAAAAGGTGATGCATACATAATTTGAGTCGGGGCTTCTCAAGCTTGACAGAAAACATGGCATAATGTGGAACCTCATAATTCTCCACATCAATAACAGTGTTGTCAGTGCCACTAACAGAGCATTCATTCTGAGTTGCAGCAAACTCAACATCTAATTTTCTCTTTGCAGGAGTGACCCTATTTGCAGAAGTCCACTGATTATCAAAATCAACCCGAGTATCTCCCAATGAAACACATTTACCAATAATATCAGTAGTTGATTGCTAAGGTAACAAAGGCAAAAACATATAATCAGTAACAAATGTAAAAATAGTTCGGACAAAGAACATTACAAAAAAAAAACTGGCTACCGAAATATCATCCTTCAAATCCATAATTTCAGTGTCCACCTTTGAAAAAGGAGGCACGAATACAGCCTTCATATAAGAAATTAAAAACATATGGAAAATGTTAACAATTGAATATTAATAAGATTTGGAAATAAAGAAACCATAAATAAGGTTACTACCAAATCATTATTTATTGGGGATCAAACCATACCTTTAGAGGCGTTGTTTCTGCACCCACAAGATCAAACATCGAAATAATAGTTTCATCATAACAAAGCCTCCTAACTGGGAAAGTGCCTTCGAATTGAAAAGCCTGCTCAAGCTTTGTCTCCACCTTAAACAACATCCTCTTGAAATAAGACTGTGAATCAAATGCGGGTAACCAATTCCAGAATCATCCTGAATTAACAAAATTTATTAGAATGAATACATGGATGGATAGACATGATATACAAAAGAATTAATACAAAGAGACCAAACAACAGTCTATTATAGTCAAAAAATATTAATAATGAACGAATATATGATTGAATGTGTAATTTGAATATGTCAATATGTCAATAGCATAGTATATAATTCCAAAAAATAAATTGTACATCATAACTTTAAAAAGCCTCAATGTGGCAAGTTACTGTGCGGCTGATTTGGCGGATTAACCGCGCTTTGGGGGTTAAATTAGTTTTTTATTGGTCATTTGTTGAATATGATAGCTTAACTAGCCTAATAACCATCATTTCTTTCTTTGTAGGATAGACTTTATTTTCAGTCAAATAACCAAAGCCAACAAAATAGGAAGGGACGTAAAGCTTAAAACTAAGATAGATACAGATAGGGGCGTAAAGCTTGAAGCCATAGGATAGGATGAAACTAATGCTAAGATAGATACAATATATCTTCCATTTCTTTTTCTTTTACATCAAAATGAAACCCTCTCCTCTTCGATCTCTCTTTATCTCATTTCGTCCAGCTGCACTTTTCTTCTCCGGCTTGCCATTGATGTGGGTGACTGATGGTGTGGGTGGTTGCCGGGAAGATCACCGACTGTAACACCCCCCTTGGGCATTACTATAATAACACGTGCGGAAATAAATTAAAAATAATTTTGCTGGGTGCTTTCGAAAAAATTTGATTTATTTGGAGTCAGAAAATCTGGGTGTAAAACAATTTCGTTTGAATAGGATAGTACGTAACGTACTTATCTCAATAGTAAAAATAAAACATATTATTCACAACAGAATTTTAAACCATGTAAAGGTTTTAAAAATACCTACACAAACTTTCTCAAATCATACTACCCAAAAGAAATCCTAAGTTGGTCGCTCTAAAAGACACTCACTGATAAGACCTCATGATCATCCCTATGATCACACATCTTTTCCTGCAATCCGGACTTAAGTCTCCAAGTGACTTAAGGAACTCTTCTACAACATCTACATTCGTGTACCAAGGTATGATAGCAAAGACAGAAGAACCTGTATATGCAAGGGTGAGTTCCAACATATGGATTTTAAAACGACAACCACATGTACGACTCTCAATTACCACTTAATCATAAATATTAAAGACAACAATATATTTAAATATATCTCAAAGGGTTTCATACCCGTCAGTCGTAACCGCTTTAAAAACCATGACACTTCAATAGATGAGCTGATCAGGCTCTCATTGCCGAATATGGCAGAATATAAACATTGCCATATATGGCAAGTTTCAAATGATTTGGCCTGTCAAGGTTTCGAGTTCCAACTATTTAAGTACATAACTTGGTAGGATACGAGCTCCAACCATCATCGTAAGTAGTTCACAAGAACATCCAATGATAGTCGTACTTAACTCGGTCAATAAAATATGAGTAATATCCGAGTACCTGAAATAGTCGTAAATAGTCTGGCCTTTCCTAGACCCCCATTCATTTCACCCAATGGTTAAATGTATCCCTTAACATGAATACCTACCAAGGTACCCTGTATAACACCTTTAGGCACATTTGCCACAATAAAATGCAAAATGCATGTAAAACATTTTATTCTCGCTGTTTTTCTTTGTGTTCATTCTTTATATGTCGGAACTAAAAATTTTCGCGACAACCCATTATCTTGAACTACTAAGTTTAATATCTCAATTAAACCATAACTGACCTTAAGTCAAAAGTGTGCAAATCACGAAATCTAGACCGATACACCGGTCTTAGACACGTAGATTTTAGTGCACAAAACCAATACACTGTTTATAGGACCTCTAGTCCATTATTCCACTTTCTTTAGCCCCGGGCCATATCTTTAGGAACACTAGGTCCGACGTCTCAACGTATAGGTTCATTTACAACATTAAACTATGTTTATTATGCGAAAAACAGAAGTAAAACCAAACCTTTCTTAATATGACTGAAATAATCCGTTGTTTACCAAAAATCCTTTCACGTTGAAAATTCACTGTTTTATTTAAAACTCACTAATTTAAACTAAAAAATTACTAATCCTCAGTAATAATAAATTTTATCTCTTTTTAAGACTACTAAAAAAAATATTGACAGAATTGTCCGCCGTTTTTCATTTTCAAAACACAAATAGGCAAAAGCGTGAATCCTTACTTTAAATTAATTTTTCCGACACTGTAATAAAGTTATTTTTGAAACTTTTCTTCATAAAATAATATTTTTTATTATTTAGAAATTCCTTGGGTGAAAATTAGCATTGTTAAAATATTTCCACGGTTACGTCCTTGCCGTAACTCTTAAAACGCTCTTTCGCCGTTAAATAATTAAATAATATTATTTCTCATTAATTCCCATTTTCCACCAAATAATTAATTAAGAAATATCATCTTACTATTTCCACCTAAATTAACTTCATCATTTCATAAAAAGCTTTTAAATGCTTTTAAATGCGTATTTAATCGAGCTCTGACCACCGTCGGGCTTTCAAACTCACAATCCACATCAAGAATTATTTCATATCAATAATATGACACTTAGAAATTTAAAACATATCACCAAATATAACAAATAATTAATTGCAGTTAAATCAAATAATTAACATCAGATAATCAATAATCAAATAATGCTAACTACAAAATAAATACATACACACCATAATTAAGACACACAATAACAATTACACATGGCTATTGGAAAAATCCCTCAGGTACTCCCCTTACCTGTTGAAGATTTTTCTCATGTCGAATTGAAATTCCGTCAAACGTCTAGTTTCCACAAAACACGTACACGACTCACACAACAAATTACACTTCATCAAAACACAACAAATAATCATCAATCAAACACTAAATACACCTATGCTCCTATATGCTTGGTTCGTCCATGTGGGAATTAATTAGCTAAAAATTTCTAAAAATCCTAAGCTCTTGGATTAGTGATCCTTGATCACTTAAAACCCTAAAACAAATATTAGAATACAAAGATTGAAATAAAATACTTCAATCTTCCAAAAACCCTAATTCGGCCATGACACTAAATTTGATTTAGAGATTTCAAAATTTCACATCCTCTTAAATCCATGACCTTAGAGTAGTGTAGAGTTAAGACAAGTTATCATAAGTTGAAAAATGAAACAAAATCTTTCAACTCCTCAAGAAAATAATTTCGGCCATGAGTAAAATAATGGCTTAGAGATTGATTCAATAATCATGGACTCAACATATATATGAATTATAAGATTGAATCAAGCAAAACTAGTTAACAAAATGAACAATGTCCTCCCCCACTAGAAACTAGGGTTCGGCCTTGACAAAATAAAAGGGCACGAAATTGTTGTTTGATGTATCCACTTGGATCTTAAATATAGAGAGGATACTAAGATCATAGAAATTGGTTTCACTTTAAAAGGATTTTTCTATGATTTTCTATGAATTTTCAAAGTTTCTAGATCTAGGAATTGAAAAATATGATCAAGACTTCAAATCACAAAAATCAATGAATAACATGATGATGATTGAGTGAGATAAGCATGCTATCCCTCTTGGAAATGAAAAATGGGCAAGGAATCACCTACTTCCTTCACAAAATCAAGCTATGGTACTTAGAGCTTTAATGGTAAAAAGTAATCATGAAATGGGTGACTCATCCATGTGACTCACCATCATAGGTGGCAAGAGGTCTCAGCATCCGACGTCGGGTTTTGTCTCTGCACGTCCGTTCTCGACTCCGTCGATTACGCGATTTAGGTTTTACGCCTGAATCGAGTATAATAACTTATTTATTTTGAAATTTTTCAAAATGATCTTTATTGTTGGAAATGAGATATAAAATATATTCATTTGTTATCAGGTCAAAATTAGGTTTTCTGATCACTAAAATCTTACTGTCAGCGAAAACGCAGACCGGGTTCCGTCTGAATTTTATACCAAAAATTTCACCATATACTTATAAAAATAAGTATGGTATGAAAATGACTTTGGTTTTCCCAAAATCATTTTCTAAGTTTCCGATAAAAATATAAATGTTTATTTATATTTATACCGATCTTAGAAAGCAGAAAAATTGGGGTGTTACAGTACTACCCCACTAAAAAGAATTTCGTCCTCGAAATTCGGGACTCAAAACTAGACAGGATTTCCTCAACCCCAAGGTCTTGCTTTCACAAGAAGGTAAGTAATCATAGAAGAACTTTATTAATCCGAAAAGAACATAGGAATGTCCAATATACAAAAAGATTCTTCAATAGGTTCGTGAGTGTAAAACTGCATAGCTAATACATATTTACAACCAGGACTCTAATAAAGTTCCTTCTTTCACGAGAACACCTAGTGGATTAGGAACTCACAAAACGACTAGTTCCCACTCTGAAGAGAATTTATTATTTGAACAAGGAATTTATCAAACAACGATTTAAAAATAACAACAGTCCGATTAAAATTCAGACTGAATCACTCTTACCAAAAGTAAAAGTGACTAAACCAAGTCTCATCAAGAAAATTCTTTCATTACGAAAGTATCTATCCCGAACAATAATAGGATAGTTCACAAAATAAAATTCCATAAAATTGATTCAACGATTGTAGTTTGAAAACAATTCACAATTGTTGGGAAAAAAAATGATTTGACCCCAAAAATCTTGACCGATCACATCAATCAAAAGAAAAACGACTCGAATAAATTTCCTTCAAGAAACCTTTATTCTCATAAAGTCATGGATACTATATATTACTGACGTCAACTGAAAAGACATACAACACAAAAGACTTTAGAGAGTCAAATACTCAAGAGTACCTACCTGTGATCCTATTTAGATCTTATTACAAACTTAACATGTACTAGTCATTAAAGCATGCATCTTACATATAATATTCCTACGCATAACTACAACTTTGGTTCATGATTCCATTGCTAAAGATTCTGAAGAGCTCTGTAACTGTCTTCTATAAGACCTCCAGGTTGAAAAGTTTTCAACACTACTCCTGGTATAGACTCTTCCCTTTGTCATTAGTTCTGGTGTTGTTGACAACTGATCTACGCTTTGGTGCATTACAATTTCTTGATAAGTGACCCACTTGATCACAATTGAAACATTTGACTCCTCTTAACAAACAAGTATTAGCCATATGGTTTGGGTCTCCACACTTGTAACATCTTCTGACTTGGCCTCGGTTTTGGTTCTTTTGGCCTCCACTTCCTGATGCAGTAACATGATAAAGTTGCTGATTTTGATCATTCACGGAGGGTCGGAAATAAGGTTTCTATTGGTTTTGCTTCTCCTTCTTATTCTGCTTGCGGAATTGAAATCGAGATGGTCCACCTGTCGTACCCGAATAGTCTCTACCATTCCCTTTCTATTCCACTTTCCGACACTCTTCCACTAAAGCTTGAAAGTTGCGAATTCCCAGCAGTAGCACAGATTCTTTGATTTCGTGTCGTAGGCCTCCTTCAAATCTCTTACATTCCTATCCTTCATCAAATTGAATTTGAAAGAAACAGAAATACTTGTCTAGGAATTCAAACTTTGCGGTATATTGATCCACAGATAGTTCGTTCGGTTGTAATCGTAAGAACTCATGTCCCTTCTCAACTCCGGCGCTCTGAGGAAAATACTTATCCAAAAAAAAAAGTGCGGAAAACACTCCAAGTATATTCCTGGTTAACTGCTCCCAGTAAGTGTCTAATCTCCGCCTACCAACATCCTGCCTCTCCGAAAAGCAGAGAAAGAGTATACAAAACCTTTGATTCTTCAGGGCTGTTGACGAGCTCGAAAATTCTTTCCAGTTCTTGTATCCACAAGTCAGTCTTCTCAGGATCAAAATCCCCACAAAACTGTGGTGGATCTTGACGTCGAAAAGCAGTTAGATCTTTGCCTTCTGCCGCTTACTGAGTCTGAGCAATTATAGCAGTTGTCTGCATAGCAATAGTAGCCGCAATGTTATCCATTGCTTGTGCCGTATCATCCACTCCACCTTCAGGTTCTGGTTCCATAATTGACCTATAAGACAAAATCAGTCAGTCTGCAACCAGAACTGAAACGTATCCTTACGTGTCTAAAACACATTACTTCTAAGAAGTAATTCGGTCAATATACCATCTATTGTACATAAATTCTTACAAGCTCTCGAATAACTCAAAACCTATCAGAATCACACATTGTTTCGACAAAGAAAAAAATCAAACAAGGTCCTACCAGAGATCACACAACAAAAACATAACAGACCTATTCCCCAATCTTCCCGAAAGACTCGACCAGCTCTGATACCACTCTGTAACACCCCCCTTGGGCATTACTATACTAACACGTGCGGAAATAAATTAAAAATAATTTTACTGAGTGCTTTCGAAAAAATTTGATTTATTTGGAGTCAGAAAATCTGGGTGTAAAACAATTTCGTTTGAATAGGGTAGTACGTAACGTACTTATCTCAATAGTAAAAATAAAACATATTATTCACAACAGAATTTTAAACCATGAAAAGGTTTTCAAAATACCTACACAAACTTTCTCAAATCATACTACCCAAAAGAAATCCTAAGCTGGTAGATCTAAAAGACAGTCACTGATAAGACCTCATGATCATCCCTATGATCATACATCGTTTCTCCCAATCCGGACTTAAGTCTCCAAGTGACTTAAGGAACTCTTCTGCAACATCTGCATTCGTGTACCAAGGTACGATAGCAAAGACAGAAGAACCTATATATGCAAGGGTGAGTTCCAATATATGGATTTTAAAACGACAACCACATGTACGACTCTCAATTACCACTTGATCATAAATATTAAAGACAACAATATATTTAAATATATCTCAAATGGTTTCATACCAGTCGTAACTGCTTTAAAAACCATGACACTTCAATATTCATCAACCAACTTTGAGACCTAATCTCCGGAGCTCCAACCAACCAATAGATGAGTTGATCAGGCTCTCATTGTCGAATATGGCAGAATATAAACATTGCCATATAAGGCAAGTTTCAAATGATTTGGTCTGTCAAGGTTTCGAGTTCCAACTATTTAAGTACATAACTCGGTAGGATACAAGCTCCAACCATCATCGTAAGTAGTTCACAAGACCATCCAATGATAGTCGTGCTTAGCTCGGTCTATAAAATATGAGTAATATCCGAGTTCCTGAAATAGTCGTAAATAGCCCGACCTTTCCTAGACCCCCATTCATTTCACCCGATGGTGAAATGTATCCCTTAACATGAATACCTATCAAGGTACCCTGCATAACACCTTTAGGCACATTTTCCACAATAAAATGCAAAATGCATGTAAAACATTTTATTCTCGCTGTTTTTCTTTGCGCTCATTCTTTATATGTCGGAACTAAAAAGTTTCGCGACAACCCATTATTTTAAACTACTAAGTTTAATATCTCAATTAAACCATAACTGACCTTAAGTCAAAAGTGTGCAAATCACGAAATCTAGACCGATACACCGGTCTTAGAGACATAGATTTTAGTAAACAAAACCAATACACTGATTATAGGACCTCTAGTCCATTATTCCACTTTCTTTAGCCCCGGGCCATATCTTTAGGTACACTAGGTCTGACGTCTCGGCGGCTAGGTTCATTTACAACTTTAAACTATGTTTATTCCGCGAAAAACAGAAGTAAAACCAAACCTTTCTTAATCTGACTGAAATAATCCGTTGTTTACCAAAAATCCTTTCACGTTGAAAATTCACTGTTTTATTTAAAACTCACTAATTTAAACTCAAAAATCACTAATCCTTAGTAATAATAAATTTTATCTCTTTTTAAGACTACTAAAAAAATATTGACGGAATTGTCCGCCGTTTTCTGTTTTCAAAACGCAAATAGGCAAAAACGTGACTCCTTATTGTAAATTAATTTTTCTGACACTGTAATAAAGTTATTTTTGAAACTTTTCTTCATAAAAAAATATTTCTATTATTTAGAAATTCCTTGGGTGAAAATTAGCAGTGTTAAAATATTTTCACGATTATGTCCTCGCCGTAACTCTTAAAACACTATTTCGCCGTGAAATCATTAAATAATATTATTTCTCATAAATTCCCATTTTTCACCAAATAATTAATTAAGTAATATCATATTACTATTTCCACCTAAATTAACTTCATCATTTCATAAAAAGCTTTTAAATGCTTTTAACCACGTATTTAATCGAGCTCGACCACTGTCAGGCATTCAAACTCACAATCCACATCAACAATTATTTCATATCAATAATATGACACTTAGAAATTTAAAACATATCACCAAATATAACAAATAATTAAGTGCAGTTAAATCAAATAATTAACAGCAGATAATCAATAAGCAAATAATGCTAACTACAAAATAAATACATACACACCATAATTAAGACACACAATAACAATTGCACATGGCTATCGGAAAAATCCCTCAGATACTACCCTTACCTCTTGAAGATTTTTCTCTTGTCGAATTGAAATCCCGTCAAACGTTTGGTTTCCACAAAACACGTACACGACTCACACAACAAATTACCCTTCATCAAAACACAACAAATAATCATCAATCAAACACTAAATACACCTATGCTCCTATATGATAGGTTCGTCCATGTGGGGATTAATTAGCTAAAAATTTCTAAAAATCCTAAGCTCTTGGATTAGTGATCCTTGATCACTTAAAACCCTAAAACAAAGATTAGAATACAAAGATTGAAATAAAATACTTCAATCTTCCAAAAACCCTAATTCGGCCCTGACACTAAATTTGAGTTAGAGATTTCAAAATTTCACATACTCTTAGATCCATGACCTTAGAGTAGTGTAGAGTTAAGACAAGTTATCATAAGTTAAAAAATGAAACAAAATCTTTCAACTCCTCAAGAAAATAATTTTGGCCATGAGTAAAATAATGGCTTAGATATTTGATTTTGATTCAATAATCATGGACTCAACATATATATGAATTATAAGATTGAATCAAGCAAAACTAGTTAACAAAATGAACAAAGTCCTCCCCCACTAGAAACTAGGGTTCGGCCTTGACAAAATAAAAGGGCACGAAATTTTTGTTTGATGTATCCTCTTGGATCTTAAATATAGAGAGGATACTAAGATCATAGAAATTGGTTTCACTTTAAAAGGATTTTTCTATGATTTTCTATGAATTTTCAAAGTTTCTAGATCTAGGAATTGAAAAATATGATCAAGACTTCAAATCACAAAAATCAATGAATAACATGATGATGATTGAGTGAGATAAGCATGCTATCCCTCTTGGAAATGAAAAATGGGCAAGGAATCACCTACTTCCTTCACAAAATCAAGCTATGGTACTTAGAGCTTTAATGGTAAAAATGGCAAAGCTTGATGGAGAAGATGAAGATGGCCTTTTATAGAAGTGAAAATGGGCCTCTTGGCTGCTTAGGGACGTGGCCTTTGAGGGGTAAAAGTTTCCAACACACAAAAATTCAAGGACAAAGTAGTAATCTCACAAAATGGCATTTTTGTGGTATTATGACAACATAAGGACAAAATGGTCATTTCCCAAAAATCAATTATGACCAACATGTGGTGAGAAATGAGTGAGTATGTGGCTGATTTGTGTCCACAAATGGTGGAGCAAACATGTCATTTCGATGAAAGTTCAAGGGTAAAATCGTCCAAGGGCAAAACGGTCTTTAGACTAGTTTAAAGAAATATCTAGATATTTTGTAAAAAGTAATCATGAAATGGGTGACTCATCCATGTGACTCACCATCATAGGTGGCAAGAGGTCTCAGCATCCGACGTCGGGTTTTGTCTCTACATGTTCGTTCTCGACTCCGTCGGTTACGCGATTTAGGGTTTTACGCCCGAATCGAGTATAATAACTTATTTATTTTGAAAATTTTCAAAATGACCTTTGTCGTTGGAAATGAGATATAAAATATATTCATTTCGTTCTTGGGTCAAAATTAGGTTTTCTGATCAGTAAAATCTTACTGTCAGCAAAAACACAGACCGGGTTCCGTCTGAATTTTCAACCAAAAATTTCACCATATACTTATAAAAATAAGTATGGTATGAATATGACTTTGTTTTTCCCAAAATCATTTTCTAAGTTTCCGATAAAAATATAAACATTTATTTATATTTATCCCGATCTTAGAAAGCGGAAAAATTGGGGTGTTACACCGACGATGTCTATGGTGGAAGGGATTTGATGCAGATCTGTTATTGGGACACACACAAAGAAGCTGGAAGATTGTGGCGAATAGGGTGGTTGTCATGTTTATATTTCAGTCTTTAACTGAAGTTTTGTTCAAGTTGTAATGATTTTTTGTTCAATTTCTTTTGACATTTTGTACATTGTAGTACGATTCTCCCATTATGATTGATGATCCAAATAGAAGAATAAGACTTTGGCATTGAAGCTCTGCTTGTGAAGACAAAAAATACTTTTTTTGGTTGTATTTCCACTGGACCTTGGCATTCTGTAATTTAGTTCACTTCCAAATTCTAGCTCAATAGAGTTGAGCACCGATTGCCCTTGGCTCCTATACAGTATGATGGTGCTCCAACCTATATGGTAATGACTTCATAAGTTGGTTTTGAACTTTAGCCATACCATTGAACTTAGAGTTTTACCTGAGTATATGAAATTGAATGCAAGTTTTTAAGCTCAATAAATTATTTTTGCTGCTTATAACACACGTTTCTTTCTTATCATTAGTCACATCTCTTCTTCTCATACTTTTTCTATACACTTGTCACCATCTTTCTCTTCATTAATTTTTTTTCCTTCTTTATCCCATCTTTTCTCATTCATAGAAACTAGAAGGACCAAGTTTCTCCGAACAAATTTTTGGTGTTTCCATCATATATTTTTTTGTGCTTCCCTTAAACATTGCATAAGTTAGTTTCAATATGTTAAAAACTACATACTAAGGTATAAGATGATGACTCATTTGAGAAGCAATTTTTACACCTGAAAAACGATGCTTAGACTTACCCCACCTCGTGAAATATGATCTGTACTCCTTTGAGAACCTGAAAGTTATAAATGTGGAATTAAAATGTTAAACTGTGTATATTAGTTGTATAACCTGCTCATCCACTGATGTGATAGAAGCGCTCGTCCACTGATGTGATAGAAGCGCTCGTCCACACAAGTGACAGAAGCGCTCGTCCACCCAAGTGACGGAAGAGCTCGTCCACACAAGTCTTTGGACTTGCTAAGCCCTTAAGAGAAAATCCGTCCAGTGACCTGGCACCGTGGACGACTACTGAATTTTAGTTAGGCATTATGGATGTATACTTGAGTTACAAGAATAACCATCGTTTGCTGACGTGGAAAGATGGACGCGCTTATCTTCAAGATTTTGGACTTGCTATTCTTATCAAGTTATTTAGGTATTCATTTATGGTCTTGTCCACTGAGGAAAAACCAGTCTACTTATCGATTAAATTATAAACAGTTTAAATAACCTTTGGACGGGTAATTCTTTGCACGAGTCCAAGCATTGTATACCTTATTTGAAATGCTTATTATGTATGCTCTATTTGAATTTTTGTATTTGATACTATATTCACTATAATATTGGTATCGATGTTGTTATATACTTATAGAATTAGCAAACACTAAATTGACATTATAATTTAACCTTATCAAATTTTCAATATTTTTCTCATACAGATATCTACTATATTATCAAGTCTAATTTTTTTTACATTCAAACCTAGCATTTATGAAATATATCCATTGCAAACTTTGATACATTTCAATTTCAAAGATTTTGTTGACTAATAAATAAATATTACTATATTAAATTATATTATATATGTTATAACTAAAAGTAAGAATATTGTATAGCACAGTTAAAGTTGGGTTAAAGATGAAAACCAGAGTGGTTACATGTAGAGACTTACCCCACCCCTGCCACTCTTTTTTTTTTCTTTTTTCTTTTTCTTTTGTGAAATATGATTTGTACTCCTTTGAGAACCTGAAAGTCATAAATGTGGAATTAAAATGTTAAACTGTGTATATTAGTTGTATAACCTGCTCGTCCACTGATGTGGTAGAAGCGTTCGTCCACTAAAGTGACAGAAGCGCTCGTCCACACAAGTGACAGAAGCAGTCGTCCACACAAGTGACATAAGCGCTCGTCCACACAAGTCTTTGGACTTGCTAAGCCCTTAAGAGAAAATTCGTCCAGCGATGTGACACTGTGGATGTCTACTGAATTTTAGTTAGGCATTATGGATGTATACTTGAGTTACAAGAATAACCATCGTCTACTGACGTGGCAAGATGGACGTGCTTATTTTCAAGTCTTTGGACTTGCTGTTCTTATCAAGTTATTTAGGTATTCATTTATGGCCTCGTCCGATAAGGAAAAACCAGTCTACTTATCAATTAAATTCTTAAATATTTATAATGTTTAAGCATTTCCTCCGGTGACTTCTACTTTCCTTCTCTTTCATCATTTCTACAAACTTCTTCTCTCACTCTCTTTTATCATATCTACAAGCTTCTACTTCTCTCACTCTCTTCTGCGGTTATCTCTCCCCTTTTCTGCAATTTTTTATCTCACCTCATCTTTCTGTGTTCTCCACCGATTGTACAGTATATCTTGTCGATTGAAGGAGCTACGGTGGATTATTTGTCACTAGGGCTTGCTGGATATGTTGTCAAATTACATATTTTGTTGTGTTTAGGATAGATTAACCCTATGAGACTATTTTTATATCTGTAAATATAATATATAATATTGTATTGTTTTTATTTATTTTTGTTAGACAGTACTGCTTTTTCACTGCTTGAGGTGTCGAATGCTTGAGGTGAGCTCGACAAACGTGCCTATTAGGGCTTGATTTGGGGCTCCTTTCATGCTCGATAATTTAAAAAAAATTAATTAGATATATTTTTTCCAAAAAATTTTGGTGCTCGTGAGTTTTATTTGTTAAGTCTTCTGTTATAAATAAACATTCATTGTAACCGGATTATTGTGTGCTTCAGTTTAGTTCTTTTTTTTTTTTTGGAAGTGAGGATTTTTGTTGGTTCTCTTGTGTTTTATTCTTTGGTATTTGTATTTGGATTTTGGGTTCCCCTGTTGTTATTATGTGTGTTGGAGATCGCACTCTCTCATTACAGTCTTTTTAGGTTATTTTTAATTTTTTAGGTTATTAGGTAGATAGATAGTAGATAGATTGGCTTTGCATTGTTAGAATTGTAATCATGGCTTTATTGTTTTATTTTATTGTTTTACCTTTTCCTTCTTGAAATTCTGATTTGAATAATCTTTTCTTAGATCTTTTTTTGACGCAAAAAGATTTTTAGATCTGATTACACCTTTTTTAGGTTGTTATGTAGATATTATGTAGATTAGGTAGATAGGTAGATTTGGTCTTGATGTTAAATTGTAAAGATGATGATTATTTTTTTCCTTTGTAGCTTTTGATTTGATTAATCTCTCTGTATGGTTGAATTTGATTTGATTTTGTGTTCCTATATACTTCTACTTTATTCTAATTACATTTTTCATTAACTGGAAAGAGGTATTCTGGGAGTTGTAATTTTTTTTAGGTATTTTCGAATTCAAAATTGATGTTTCCCTCCCATGTGACAGAAGCGCTCATCCACACAAGTAACAGAAGCACTCGTCCACACAAGTGACAGAAGCGCTCGTCTACACAAGTCTTTGGACTTGCTAAGCCCTTAAGAGAAAATCCATCTAGTGACGTGGCATCGTGGACGTCTACTGAATTTTAGTTAGGCATTATGGATGTATATTTAAGTTACAAGAATAACCCTCGTCTGCTGACGTGGCAAGATGGACGCGCTTATTTTCAAGTTGTTGGACTTGCTGTTCTTATCAAGTAATTTAGGGTTGCTTGTGAACAGTGGGAATGGAATTTCAATTGTTTCAGTCATCCCTTTGTGATGAAATGGGCCTATTAGGTTAACCAAAAACCAAAAAGAAATGGGCTTATTAGTATTACATTAAATGACAATAGATAAAATTGTTTGGGCCTTTGATAGTTACTTTTACTCAAGTTAAATTGGTTTAAGTGCTATAAAATCGTTTGTTTTGACATTATGAAATTGTACCCGTGCGTTCAGCACGGGTAAGCAACTCTAGTATATATAATACCTCAAAATGCTGACCAAGAAGATCCTCACAACTCTTTTGAATCAATATATTCATATCAGGATTAAACAGGGTGAGAACACATGTCCCACTTGCATCAGTAACTTCCACCTTCACCTTATACCTATATTTAAGTAGTGTGTGTGATCAGTCTAAGCAGCAAAAAGAAAGACAATAATAGATAAATTTTTAGAATGAAACAAATGAAATTAGTATTTATACCTTGGGTAAACATGGAGAACATGAATACGACAATCTTCACAATAATTAACTCCAGCCTGAAAAGTCACAGACCTGTTACATCTATTACAGGCCAAATAGAACCAAGACCCATCATTGACAAGGTCAACAATCTCCCCAAGAACAACAAACAAACCATCCTGAAATAACAGGATAACAATAATCATATCGTCAACATTCCATTAATCATCAAATAAGTTTTAAAAATACAATTTAATCACTAAAATCATATCATATAAATAAATAAAATAAATAAAATACAAATAAAACGCCAACAAACTCTCTAATACTTGTCAGCTGTGAAACAGTCTTCTTAGGATTCTTTTTCATGAAATCAGCCTCAAGTCCCTGTCTTGAACTGTCAAGGACCACAGCCAGAGGCTCAACATCTATAGCCCCGTGTTCAGCAATACATCAGGGAAAGGAAAGCAACTTAATATATTAAAACATTAATTAAATATATAAGATATAAGTTATTAACAATGAACAGAAAAATAAATACAAATAAATACATCCATACCTATTCCTAAATACAATTGCCTCTTCAATATCTAGATTAAGTAAGAGTCGGGTAGCATTCATGCTGTTCTGAATCACAGCCTTGCCTAAATAAACAAAATAAAAAGTAAAAATAAATGAGTCAAGGAAGTATCACAACATAATAAAAAAAAAATTCCAGAAAAAAAAAATAAAACAAACTACAACTTACAAACTAAAATAGCAAAAGAAACAATACATGCCTCTAAAAACCTTCACCCTTGCAAGATGGAGAACCACTACGACCTGTACATTTTCACCCCCAGCAAGTGAATCCTGAGCAAGTCTACATAATCCCCAAACAAAGCACACTCCAGAGGGCCACTATAACAAACAGATAGACAAATCAACACAATAACATTCACATAAATAAATCATAATAAACATTGTTCACCAAGTTACCAACAAATATATTATCTAAGTAAGAAGACCTTGGGTCACTCAGCTCAATTACAACCATGCTAGTTGTCTTCCCATCCTTGGTATATTGTCTCTCACGATAAACACAAGTCAAAAGACCCACCACATCTGCAAATATTGAAGAGTATTAAAACAACAAAAAAGGGAATCCTTATTGTTCCTTAATAAGAAACAAACCAAAGATAAGATAAGGTTGACAACAGTTATTGAAATTACCAATTAGGTACTCATAATTGTCGCCATAGTTGACAATCTCATTAAAAGGCACACATCTAAGTCCATATCTCGGAATAGAGGGGCAATCCCTTTTCTGTACAGCAGTTTTGAAAAGCAAAATCAGTTTAAATTCATATGAAGACGCCCTGTTACCACCACTATTTGCCACAACATTGAAATAAGCAATCTTGTAACAACATCCCTCTTCAAGTAAAGAGCTAAACTTGTTTAATAGGGGTTTCCTGACAGTGGCTTGGATTTTACCACCCTTAAATAAAAGGAAATAAAACATAGACAATCAGTTCCATATTAGAAGAGTAAAATCTACCATAGAACAGAATAGAATATAGAATATATAGAATATAGAATAGAATTATAAAGACACAACAAAGAAGGAAATATAGATGACTACATTCTCGTCAACCAACAACATCTCCAAAGAGCTGATCTGCGAAGGGTTGTTAAAAATAGGGACAGTCCAGAGGTGGACAACCCTAATAACCAACCGAATTGCTTCCCTGTTGGAAACAATGGAGTCAATTCGATCATAATGCAAAGCCATAAGAACAAAGATTGATAGTATTGGATGATTAATAATTGAGACAAAGAAAATGAGGAGATAAGTATCAATTGAGGTGATGTACCAACAAAATGAGGATCCAATTTATAGGAAGCAAGAAGCATGAATCTATAAAAAAAATGTGGGAGGGAAAAATCAAATTTGAAATCTGAACTACCAAAAAATAACAAATAAAATCGGGAGGGAAAAATCGATGAACACCTATTTTAAGCTGTAATGTCTGCTAAATCAAATCAGAATCAAATCAGAAATCGGATTAGACCAGATAAGATGCACCAATAGATACACATAAACAAATATCACCAAATATCAATCAAATTAAAAGTCTACAAAAGGCTAATCAAATCAGCAGTTCAAAAGGAAAAAATAAAAATCATCATTACAACCTTAACTTCGAGACCCCAAACTACCTAATCTACCTAGTAGCCTAAAAAGAGTTAATTCAGATCAGATCCAACAAAACAGAAAACAACTATGAACCTCAAAACGAAACACAAAAACCAAATACGAACCACCAAAGAACAAAACAAGAAGGGATCGAACAAAATGTTCACTTCTTAATGAAAAAAAAAACACATACAACAATGACCCAGTAAGAATGAACCTTTATAACAGAGGACAATCGTCAAATAAGAGTGAGAATTATAAAATTTTTTTAATAATATAACAGAAAATATATAATATATACAATAAAAAAAAATATAGATAACATGGATATCTGTATCATGTAAAACACCCGAAATAAAGCTTTAATAGACACGTATGTGGATCTCAGATGTAGCATTCGACACCTCAAGCTTTGAAAAAGCAATATTGTTACAACCCTAGCAATAACCCTAAAAAATAAACAACAAATATAATAAAAATTAAACTATAAATATAAAATATATATAATAAAATAAAATATATGATTCCTATGGCTAATCTAGGGAAAACACAACAATAGGTAATCTAACGAAAAGATATGAAAAGATATATAGCAATATAGCAATATAGCAATCAAAACCACCGCTCAAAATAGCCCAGTAGGGTTAACACCAGCGCTCCATGAATCGACCAGATACACTGCACAATCGGCGGAGAAGACGGAAAGATGAGGTGGGATGAGAAATAGCAACAAAATGGGAGACATTATCATAGAAGGGAGTGAGAGGAGAAGAACACTGTAGAAACGAAGAAAGAGAAAGAAGACCGAATAAAAAAATAGATTTCTCCCCTAAAACACGGTTAAGCTGTCAGGCAAGCAAACAGTAAGGGCAACACCCAACAGTCATTGCTGTATTAGTTAACCCCGGATTATCTTCACCATTATCTTCAACACATAAATTAGATTTTGCACGGGTACAGTTTTTTTAAGTAACAACAAATTTCTTTTATAAATAATATTAGCATTCAATTTTTTTTTAGAGATAAATATTATTTTACTTAATATAAATCACTCAAACCTAACGAATTTCACTAATTTACAATAAGTCACAATAAGTCAATAGTTCAATAACATATATGCGTTAATTATGAAACACCCCAAATTATAGAAATTTAATTCAAATTTAATTCGGTGAATAAAATAGTACTCAACCTAATGAAATGCTTATTTTATTTCCCTTTTCCCGTCTTTCTAACTTTAAGTCCCAACACCTAAATGTACCCATAAATGATTGTTTATTTAATACATATCCACATTCAATTTTTTTTTTAGATTACCTTTCTCAAATTCACACAACTAAAATATGTATTATACTCAATGATGTAGAATGATGTGAGAAGGTGAAATAGCTCTTAGAATAGTAAAAATGTGAAAAGGTAAAAGGCTTCAAAGTAGAAAAATGGGAGGCAACTGTTATAAGTAAAACTTGAAGTGAAAAAGTGAACATGTTTGCTGGATTTTAAAACATATCCTTACTCAAGATATTTTTGAAACAAAACTCTTCAGAGTCGTCTAAAAGCACTTTAGATGCATTCATGATGGAGCAAATCACAAAGAAACAATTAGAGTACTTGAGACATGTTCAAGCTAAATATGACTCTCTATCATGAACCATGCAAATCAAGGCTTTCTAGAGAAATTTCCATGGTGAATTTCAAATCCAATCAAATCAACACAATAGTTTAAGCACTGTAGTTTTATACTAACACATTCATTTATATGTATTTTTTTCTCTTACAATATAAATTATTTGAAATATACCCATGAATGACTGTTTATTTAATATATATCCACATTCAATGATTTTTTTTAGATTACAAATCAACTTAAATTTTAATAACTAATCAAACAGGTTTTCCTACAACTATTATTGAAATTCTTCATCAAAGTTATCTTTCAAACAATTTTTACACCTGAAGAACGATGCTTAGACCTACCCCACCCCTGCCACTCCTTTTTTTTTTCTTTTTTCTTTTTCTTTTGCGAAATATGACTTGTACTCATTTGAGAACCTGAAAGTTATAAATGTGGAATTAAAATGTTAAACTTTGTATATTAGTTGTATAACCTGCTCGTCCATTGATGTGGTAGAAGTGCTCGTCCACTGATGTGGTAGAAGCACTCGTCCACACTAGTGACAGAAGTGCTCATACACACAAGTGACAGAAGTGCTCGTCCATTGCTTTTAAATCTGCAGCGTTCCTATAAGTAAGAAAGTTCAGTTTTGAATTTGAAAAGCATTAAAAATTTGATTACAAAGTTATAAGCATATTGATAACAAATGGTTTGTTTAAAAAAGTGTTAATTTTAAAATACAATTAGCAAACATGTTCAACTATAGTCTTGTAACCAGACAAAATTAGAATTTTGGGTTTCAGATCTGAAAAAGAATACCGAGTGATTAGTTGTAAATAACTTAATCAATTGTGATTTGTTTGGTAGAAGCGCTCGTCCACTAAAGTGACAGAAGCGCTCGTCCACACAAGTGATAGAAGCGCTCGTCCGGACAAGTGATAGAAGCGCTCGTCCACACAAGTGACAAAAGTTCTCGTGCGCTCGTCCACTGATGTAACAGAGGCGCTCGTCAACACAAGTGACAGAAGCGCTCGT
Source organism: Sophora flavescens (assembly GCA_030762895.1). NCBI lineage: Eukaryota > Viridiplantae > Streptophyta > Magnoliopsida > Fabales > Fabaceae > Sophora > Sophora flavescens. The sequence continues at coordinate 54,941,022 of CM061064.1, forward strand.
CCATTACTTTTGAATCTGCAGCGTTCCTATAAGTAAGAAAGTTCGGTTTTGAATTTGGGAAGCATTAAAAATTTGATTACAAAGTTATAAGCATATCGATATCAGATAGTTTGTTTAAAAAAGTGTTAATTTTAAAATACAATTAGCAAACATGTTCAACTACAGTCTTGTAACTGGAAAATATTAGAATTTTGGGTTTCAGATCTGAAAAAGAAATACCAAGTGATTAGTTGTAAATAACTTAATCAATTGTTATTTGTTTGGTAGAAGCGCTCGTCCACTAAAGTTACAGAAGCGCTCATCCACACAAGTGACAGAAACGCTCGTCCACACAAGTCTTTGGACTTGCTAAGCCATTAAGAGAAAATCCGTCCAGTGACGTGGCACTGTGGAAGTCTACTGAATTTTAGTTAGGTATTATGAATGTATACTTGAATGTAAATAACCCTCGTCTGCTGACGTGACAAAATGGATGCGCTTATTTTCAAGTCTTTGAACTTGCTGTTCTTATCAAGTTATTTAGGTATTCATTTATGGTTTATTGTTGTAATAGATTCTGCATTCATATCCCTCAATCATATAGCTAGCAATGTTAAAGAAATTATCTCCTAAACAATATAAACTTACATCAGTGTAAATGTAACTTAAATAGTTTTCATTAAAAAATAGCCCAAGCAAGCATAAGAACAATCATTCATACCATAAATAGCAGATATATGACTGTTCGGTTTTAGTTCTGAAACTTCACAATGTTGAAGACCTTCCAACCTCTCTAACAAAGCCCCTTCAAGATCATTGGCCATCACTAACATTGCAATGTCAGGTTCCGATATGCTGGAAGTGGGGAAAACATCAATAGTGTCTCGAGCTGTGATCTGCACAAATACCAAAAGATTTTAGCATTCCTACATAGTAGTGTTGTCTAAGAAGGATAACTACACCTACCAATGGTGAACTCAGTCCATTGGGACAATACATATACATATAAGAATAACTCATGTATGAGCTGAAATTCACCGCAGAGATAAGATATTACATTATGATCTGAAGAAAAGGAAAACAGATATAGTATAAAGAACAGTATCCTCCTTTATTTATTGGAATAAGTCTTGCACATAAATTATACCCGATTTCAAGAGCAAGCATTGGATCAAGTGAATATGCTATTGCATGGAAGGGTTGGACGCTAGGAAGAACTGACATCTGAAAAACAGAAAATGATAACAATTGAAGCATGTTCAAGTTCAATTCAACCATGTCCATGTGTGCACCATGATTTGTTTTATCAATACTACTATGCAAGTCTTATTTTCTGGTTTGAATGTGTCATACTTGATTTGGAACACGAATAAGGCAAGAGGGGGAATTAATCCAACAACATGCATTTGGCTTTTCCTCTGTTTTCCTTTGTTAGTTTTTTTTATATTGATTTTACTATAAGAGATCAAACCATGACCAAGAGTAAGTATGCCAGAAAACTAATGTTTTAGTAGGTTTAATCACCCAGAGATATTCCCACCTTTATAGTTATGCAATAGGCGAAAATGCGAAATGCTTTCTTTTCCTGATTCCTTAACAAGTGCTCTAAGGACACTAGTTAGCATTTTCCTTTAACTAAAATACTAATTTTTTTAGGATATTGTTAACGAGTGTCCTAAGGACATTGTCTGAGGAATCAATAAAAAGAAAGTTCGTATTGAGAATATAAGTTAAACTTTTTTAAATGTAATAAATAAACAATTTCCCATGTAAACTTACTTCTTTTGATTCCTTAAACAATGCCCTAAGGGTACTTGTTAGCATTCTCCTCTTTTTTTTTTTATAAACAAGTGTTAGTATTAATGTTAGAGTATTTTGTTAGTGGGTGTGGTTTGAATCTCAATCTCCTTAACTCCACTCCTAAATTTCCTCACCCCAACCATCAATTCAACCTTATAACCCTGGCTAAAATACTAATTACTTTTTTGGTTTTTCATATTATTCTTTTACTTGATAGATAAAATACTAATCTCCCCATAAGTGGGAATCTAACAATGTGTGCCCTGAAACGGTGCACAAACTGTCTGTTCAGTCCAACTTTTTTTATACGAGGTGTGTTATATGAACACCCAAAATGAACATCCAAGATGGACATCCAAAAATGTGTGTTAATAGTGCACTTATATTTAGATATAATGATAATTGTGTAAATATAAATACACTATTAACACACATTCTTGAATGTCCATCTCAGATGTTCATATAACACACCTCTTTTTATCCCTTGAACACGGGAGAATCAGAAGGGAAGATCGAAATGCAGGATTACACTTACAAAAATATGAGCAATAATAATCTGCGGAAGCATTTTGAAAAGGTTGTCCGTAGAAGACAAGTGAGTTATATATTCATAAATAAATTTGGATTCTCCAATCTTAACGATAACTTATTTAAATGGGGATCCAAGTTCTTTGGCATTTAGCATAAAAAAACTATAGCTATATTCTACCGCATCTTCATACACCCTTTCAGTTCAATTCATGTTAAAGCAACTATATATAAAGGATCATGCATAGATCCCATTTCTCTTCCCAGGTCCTAATTAACCATGAAACTCGTGTGCTCCCATTTTTGTGTATGTTGTCATCTATTTTCATTTCTCTCACCAAATTGTCATATATGCTTTTACCTTTGCACAAACAAACTTTTGGCAAGAAAGTTCTGAATAAAAGGTGTTCCGGCGGCGAAACGATTTTTAGGGTAAGTTGGAGTGATTAGGGTTTTCAGAGGTGTGGTAGGGTTTTTTTACCTTAGTGATCCTGCCTCCTTACATGAATAGTTCCTTCCTTATATAGGTGGATGGGTAGTCGCTTTTCGTACACCACGTGGTCCCCCTTCTCAGACCGTTAGCAGGTATTACGGATGCAGGCGTCGTCCGTAGGACCTCCAGTGCTCTAGCGACGCATGTCCCTCTAAAGGACGGATGGTATGATGGCTAGCTATCATAGGGGACACATATTCGTAGAACGTTTTGGAACATCCAACACTGGGATTCCCTAGACGGTTATGCTACTCGACAGGGATTAACGGGCTATACCGACTGCCGAGTACTCATACGATCCCGAGCATTTATGGTGACTCCAACCGGTGATACCAAGTTGGCGGGGGTTGCCTAGGCCGATATAGGCCTATTACTCGACCTTCGAGTAATCGGTTGTACCATGGTGGTGCTGATATCCGACCTTAGCCCCGGGGACATTACCTGAGTTATATTAGTTCAGTCGAGGCTCTCGAGGGATCCTCTCGATCCCAGGTGGGCCAGTCTTGTCTATAGTTTAAGACGCCTTAATCGAGAAAGTCCGAGTAGTGTGATGGACGAAGTGCTCCTATTCTCGCCTTATCCGACTTGTTTGGTCTGATGAGTTCCCTCAGGTTACCTCACAAGGGTCCATACCCTGGTGTATTGGGCCGAGTCCTGCCCTGGACAGGAACAAAAGGAGTGATTAGTAGAACATTGCAAGGGATGCTCAAGCTAATTAGCACAACTAGTATGCACTTTTGGGCCTGGATCTTGACAGGTATGTACGCTGTTTCATATATACTAGAGGCTTGATATTGTTAAGCATGGTGAAAAGTGAAAACCCCTTCACCAAAATTTTAGAGATTTTGTTTTATAAAATGTTAGACAGCCTGACAAGTTATTTTAAAAAAAGCTAAAAGTCATTAATTCGAAATGATGCGGCATACAAATTTGTTATTTTCAGCTAAAACATACTATTCATTCAAAAACAGACTTGTAAACATTATTTTGGGTCAATTAAGGACATATTTGGTTTAAATTCTAGTAGAAGTAAACAGGGAAAAATGCATTCCAATGAAGTTTTATCAAATCAACATATTGTTGCTTCAGGCAAAAGCCAGTTGGAAGTACATTGAAAGGTGTTATTTTGTTTTTTATTTATCAGGATATAAATCAAACAGGTCCTAAGACTGACAGGCCTAACACGTTGATATTCGAATTAGAGAAATTAAGGTGTGATTAAAGCTCTAAAGTATTTGTTTGGTCAATTAATTACTTGAACTAAGAGAAATTTAACATATTCGTTTGTACGATTGGATATGAATCCTCTTCATTTCTGTTTGGAGGGGCTATATATAATACACATTTATTTTTTCAAAATTTTGAAGATGGACAGAAATGCATAAATAAAAAATGGAGAGGATGTTTTTCCCTATTTGTACATATGGAAGTTTGATATATATGCACTTATAATATGTTTTAAGTCACCCCCCAAATGGAAACATTTATGATACTCCCTCCACTCCATAATATAATAAACAAAATCCTAAAACACACAGATTAAAGAAATGTATTGGAATAAGTTAATTGTAATTAATTCTCATATAAATTTTTGAAAACACCCATTCTAATTTTAATTAATATTATGATGGCCTATAATTAATGACGGTAATTAATAAGGGCAATATTGGAAATTAACATTTAATATGTGTGAAATTTTATATATGTTTCTTATAATTTGGACAAAAATAGGACTCATTTTTTCTTATATTGTGGACCGGAGGGAGTATATTTAACGGATATGTGGGTATCCGTGGGTTGCATATTACTCCATCCGTTCTTTTTCTTTGATATTTTTAGCTACTTGTTTTTGTTCCATAACAATGGTTGTTTTATAAACCTAATGTATAATTGAACAATTTTTTCCATGTATACCCTTATATAGAACTAAGTTGATTTGTCTTGAAAATATACAAAATCTTCCATGAATGACCTAGTGGAGTATGGAATATTTATTTAGATTGGTAAATACAATTGGAACTTGTAAACAATTAATAGTATAAATAAGAATATTTTAATACAAATATACATAAATTAATGATTTCTTAATCTATGTATAGAAATCTTAAAACATAAAAAAAAAAAAAAGAACGGATGGAGTACGTATATCTATCGCTTGCCCTATTTATAAATAATCCCCACATTTCCTCGCAATTATGGATTTTTGCCATCCCTCTCAAATCAAAGGTAACAAGTATGATGTTAAGTGGTAATCAATTACAGTTATTAATATAAGTATTAATTTGTGATAATGAGAGTTTTTGGGGTACAAAATAACATTGCAAGTTTTAAATAGTTTAATTTTCACGCAAAACTTTATGTTCTCTTGTTTATGAAATACATAATGTAAATCTAATATTGTTAAAAAAAAGGTTTGATTTTGAGTTGGGAAAATAAAAAGCAAACGTTGGTCCAAGGAGATATGAAAACAGGACCTTGGATTCGCTCCTGCCAAAAAAAATGATGAAGCCTCCCTCCAGCACAATTACAGCTTTTGGATCAAGAAAAAACACACAGTCTCTCCTTACATTAATCCAATGGTCATGATCTTCCTGTAGGGACGCAGGACGAGAGATTCGCTCCAGTCTTTCCGTTATAGCGTCTGCTTTTGGCATCTTGGAAATGTACTTACTTCACTTCCAGTCTTTCCGCACGTGAATTGTTCCCCATTTTCGCTCTCTTTTGTTACAAAGACTCGATTATGTAGTATTAAAATAAAAAAAAGAACTCAATTATGACGAATATGATACACGATTTTTTTCGGTAATTAAAAATTCATGGATCATGTTAACGAGTGTCTGAAAGACACTCTTCAAGGAATTATAAGAAACAAATTTTTATGAAAAAACTAAGTATTTAATTTTTTCAAACATTAAATACATCAATTTTCAATATAAAATTTATTTTCTTGATTTTTTAACGAATGTCCGGACACTCGTTAACATTTTCCTTATTACTATAGTCAAAATGTCTGAATAAATTGTATAAAAAATGCCTGAATAAATGGACTGGGGACAAAAGTTTAATTGGAATTAATATAGGAAGTTATTGCACTTCCGTCGAACAACATGACATGGGCGGAAATAGATTCTCAGCAATTATTTTATGAATATAGAAAGATGTTAATCATTAGTTAAATTTTATATAGAATAAATATATTAATATAAATATGAGTATATAAAATCTCAATTATTGATTAAGATAAATATATAAATATGTGAAATTTACAAATGCGGAAAATTCAGCAGGCCCCACATGGGCGGGCGAGTTACTAAAAAAAAGTGTGGTCCACCAGCGCTGTTTTTTTGTTTTTTATTTTTTTATCACAAGCGGAAAGAAAAGCGCTGTGTTTGGTTTTCTACTTTTTCTTCAAACAAAATACTGAATTAGTTATGATGGACCAAAAGTTTAACAACAATAAATCATTTTTTTTTTCCATCTATTAAGTGGACTTGATTACATGGATTTTATAATAATGTATTACAACTTTTAAATAAATTATAAAATTTAAAATATTATAAAATTCGGTCAATAGACATGTTTATAAGAATTTAGAGTATTTCCTTACTAATTAAAGAAGTATGCTCTTTATCTTAACTATTCGTTTGAAGTTTGAACCTTCTTATATTAGCATTAGTAGTAGTTAGTTCTTTCAAATATACTAATATAAATATAAATACCTCGGTTAAGAAAATATATCGTGTATCATAGCCGAAACTTGTACAAAAGGTCTCGTCTTTGTTTTGTTTTTTTTTTACAGACTCGGGTTGTTTTTAGGGGAAAAGGGTATTAGCTTGTAAAAAGGCCGCTGGAATCGGAGAAAATTGACGACAGGGGATGTTGTGATGTAGTTGGGTAAACTGATGATAGGGGTTTTATGAAGTAAGTGATTTTATGTTTGATTTTATCTGACTTGGAGCATATGATTGAGTACTTGCTCCTGAATCCTTCCTAGAAGGTGAGGGGAATTAGGCACTATGATGCTAAAGTTAGATTTTATTAATAAATTTTAAGTCTTGCTAATAAGTGTCATAAGGATATTGGTTAAGGAATCTTTAAAAGGAAAATTTATATTGAAAAACTAAGCGTTATACTTTTTGAAATGCAAAATACACTATTTCTCATACAAATTTTTCTTTCTTGATTCTTTAAACAATATCCTAATGACACTTGTTAGCATTCTCCATTAAATAAATCTATCAACGCAACACCTACGGATCCAAGTGGCAGAAGTTTAGTTCTTCTAGCTTAAGCGATGACTTGAGTTCGAGTCTAGTTAATAGAAAAATAGGCATTGAGAGAGTTTTGCTATCTAGCATGGGTTTACCTGACTTAACTTGAATTAGTCAGGGTTCAATATAGCTTCCGGATATTGAGAATCTAGACCAAAAAAATTATTAAGTAATTCTTTCTATTAATTTAGTATGATTTGATGACTTTAATTCATATATAATTTTATAGGTTGATCTATCATTCCTTCCTTGTAGGAGTGAGAGTAGGCTAGGACGCTCATCGAAAACCTTTGATCTAGCATATTTAATGCCTAGTCTACACTAGCCTATTTAACAAAAGAAGATCAAGACATTTTAAAAAGTACATATAGCTTAAGAGCCAGATTAAGGCTTTAAAAAAAAAACCTATTAGATGTATTAGGTCGGTCTATTTAACAAACACACACATACATACATATAATATATAATTTAATACATTATAATACTATAATATATTATTTATAATATTTATTATATTTGAAAGTAAATGCTCATTGACTTATTGAAATGTAAAGGTTTACTTGTTTATTTATTTTTAAATGCCTAGTGATCTATTTATCAATATAGATCTACCGTCCTCTCTATCATTAGAGACTTACAATCATATTTACAAGTGAAGGTCTATGACCTATTTATAGGTAGAAGCATATTTAAAGTCTTGTTGAAAAATAGACATTTAAATATGCTTTCAAGACAGGTCAGACTTTCAAACAGGTCAGGTCATGTCTTAAAAATTGGTCAATATCAATCTAATACGTCAGGCTCGGACTTTGATATTGGAACACATGACATACCTATGTATGGCAGGGTCTAACTTGACCTAATATATTCCCATCCCTACTTCCCATTTCTGAAATAAACAAAAACGTATTTATCAAAATGCACTGAGTAAATTGAGTAGCGTAGAAACGTTTCTATGAGGTTGATTCTAATATTTCTATTAAAAATGAATTATTCTTATTTTTTTTATCAAGTTCTTAAAACGATTTTTTTTACCTTCAATATAGCTTTAATGTTTTTTTATATAAGTTAAACAAATACTTCAAGTAAAATTGTAAACAAATATATACCACAAAGAAGAATGTATGTTCTCCATATGTCATTCTCTCAGCGTTTCCACCTCAGCAATTTCCGTGTGTCGTTCATAGCATGAAACAGGAGATGACTGAACTGGCCATAAATTGTTTAAAAGGAATGTTTTCAAATTTAAATTTCATTTGGCCTTCAAAAGGAAATAATTTCCCGGCATTAAACAGGCATTTATGCTACACCTCATATTTGAATGTTAAAATTTAAAGTCAATAAATTTTCATAATCCGAAAAAAAAAGAAAATAATAATGCAATATTGAGATGCATACGTCCAACGTTGATTATAATTAAATGTCAATATATTGAATTAAATTTCCATAATATATGAGCGAATTCAAGTGAGCAATTCAAATATAAAAAATAAGACAATAATAAATTTCAATAAATTGATATATATCAGATTGATATTGTCCATTCGATTCTAATCAGATTTTTATAATATTTACACACTATTATCTGCATGAATTTAAATCACCTGATATGAGATATCATATTGCCATATTCATTTAAATCAATCATTATTTATACGATTGTAATCAATATATATCTGCTCCAAACTACACAATTTGTAGCACTAATGACTTTTTTTTTTCTTTTTTTTTCTTTTTCACATCTGGTGCTTTCTCAACTTCTCACGAAGGCAAGATAGAAGAACTTGATCAGAACAAGGAACGTTTGAAGGTGTCATCTAAGTTCATTCTTATCTCTTTATGCCTCATTATTTTAAATGATCAAATTTTTTATTATTGTTTTTGTTGATTTTTTTTATTAATAAAAAAATTGTGATTATTCATAGACTCATTCATCTATCAATGTATACATGCATATATGTTTGCATCTGCCATCTTCTAACGTGATATGAAAAAATAAAAATATAATGTTGTATCGGCTAACCAGTGGTAGAACTATTTGTATGGCATTGGAATCATTCCATTTTTCGGAGAGGTACAATTCTTCTAATTTTTTTAAGATTCAAGTATTCCATTATATATTATAAGCATTCTACACAATCCTAACTTTCTATCTTATGAGACACATCCATCTTTTATTCTATCTCTTTCTATTTCTGGGATTTTGGATTAAAATTGTTTTTTTTTCCTTCATATTTTAGAGAAACCCATCTTTATTTTGATTCTTTTGTTTCTTCATTCAAGATTTTTTCATTCGCAATACTCTTATGTCTTTATTTTCTTTTTCTTTTATTTTTTATCACATTGAGATGGTTATTAGTTTTTCATTCATATTTTCTCCATCTAATTTCATCACTATTTTTTTTTGGAGAATGAACATTGTGATATAATGATATTTTTAAATTTCGAGTTTTATAGAAAGCTAACATTTTTTTAAAATTTTTTATTTTAATTTATTTTCATCTGATTGATCTTTTGTCTTATTGGGTACATTTTTTTTCATCCCATATCCTAAGCAATTTAAATCTATGGGATCAAAAGACCAACTTATGTAGAGACATTAAGAGTATATGAATACAACAATTGAAGTGTTGAACTAGTATATGAGAATAGAATTGAACTGCAAAGCCAGACTTTTGATTTTGGGAGAACAATGATGCACATGGTCTCTCAACAACGATCATATTATGATGACATCACCCATTTTTTAACTTGTGGGCTTATATGTTATCTTTCATATCCTCAGCGATGATATTGTGATTTTATCTATTCAAATTTATTTATTGTATTGCCTCAATACTATTTTATATTGTAATAATTTTGAATATTTTGTGGAAAACTTATATTTTCTTTATTTTTTTTATATTTTAATTTGATTTCAATTTGGTCAACATTGATTGTATTTATCATCTTCTACTCATTTGTCGTGACAAAGAGTGTCAGTTATTCCACTAATAATACACAATATGAAACTCATTTGTTAATTTTGTTACGGGGATTATATTATCAAATTAATGAATAGATACCATGAAAGTAACAATGTATCATTTGTGTCATAATTTTAACACAAGTCACAAAGATTGGATAATTTCTTTTATAAAAGTAAATTAATTTTTTTAACATTAATATCTATAATATAAAGTGAATAATATACAATTTATAAATAAAAAAATAACGTATGGAACTCAACTTTGAAAAATGTAACATCCTAAAATTCTAATATAGTTAATAAAAAAATTAATTAAGTTATAAAATATATATATATATATATATATATATTGATATAATAAAAATACAATATAATTAAGAGGTTTAGTGTATGGGATATGTTAGTATAAAACTTATTAGAGCCGGTAAATAACTACAAAAGAAATATTAAATTAAAAGAAATATTAAAAAAAAAGAGAATTAAAAATAAATATATAATTATGGTGTACTAGGCGTACCACCTACATGTAAATAATAATAAAAAAAGGACAAACCTATGTGCTGACACTTGGTATATAAAGGTTAGTAACCAAAAGAAAAAGGAGGGAATCAGGAGCGCCGCAGGAGTTCAGCGTCTTCGTCGGTTACTTCCTTTCCTTGCCAGTGTAATTGTAACAACACAGATCCAAGAACGCCACCAAACGGAAGAAGAATTTTTAGGGAAGCACTAATTCTTATCATAAATAATTTTTAGAGCACTTTGGAGATCTTCGAGAGGTGAGCAACAATACCTTTTAATAACCATTTCCATGGTACATGTGTTTGTTGTGTTGAGCGATTTACCTATGATTTTGAGAGATTTTAATTGAATGATGCATGTTAATAATAAACTTTTTTTGGGGGGTTTGAATTAAAATAAAAAAGATTATTAAATTGGGTATTTATTCTTATTACTGATGGCATGAAATACATGATTGGTATTTGTATTAGTTGAATGACGTGCTTATTGGTGTATGCTATGCCATGTGAGTTTATTTGACATGCATGATAAGATCAAATATTTAATTTTTGGTAAATGAATTGTTACACGTATGAGGCATGAAATTGTGCCTTATGATGAATTGTATGATGTTTGCCGCAATACCATCTATGATAGGGGTGTCGAAGAGAAATACCGCCTTAAGGGGGTATCGAAAGTAACATCGCCATGTGGTTAGGATGTCGAAGACGAGTAATACTACCTAAAAAGGAGTATCGAAAGTAACACCACCACAGGTTGGGGTGTCGAAAAAGGAGAAATACCACCATGTGCACATGGGAGGTATCGAAATAGAAATGTCCCCGACAGGAGGGTGACATCGAAACACTCCTCGTGAGTAGGGGTGGGCAATGGGATGCCATTGTCGTGTGATGTGTGAATATAGGGCATGCCGGCAAGGGGGCAATTTAATCAGGAGGTCTTCGGACCGCTTGGATTAAACTAGAATTTATCTGGTATATGGAATGTGATGTATTGAGATGAGATTATTATTGATATGAAAAGTATTTTATTTTATATATATTATTTTGAAAAATTAGCGGGTGCCATGGGCATTTTTCCGTTTACTGCGCCGGCTGAGAACAATGCTATTTTCGAAACTATTTTTTAAAACTGTATTGTTGATCACTGGGATTTTATATCTCATTATAAGTATTATTTTCAGAGAACGAGGAGGACGTCATTGAAACTGAAGAGGCGTGAAGACTTAGTGGATTCCATTAGTTATTCTTTCTAGTTTGGTTAGTATTTTCTTAAATAAGGAGCCGTATGTGGCTAGACACATTTATTTATTTATCGTTGGGTTTGTTAGTAGACGCCCGGTATTGAGGCTTGTGGTTTTCATTTATAATTATATTTATTACATGGATATTTTTTACTATTTTATTTAATATGAGGTATTTTCCTACTTAGTTATTTGAGAAAAATTTTATGACTTGTGTTTTTTAATTAAATGTTTTGAAGGATTTTTATTGAAAATTAATTTGGGATACTAATGTAACGAAAGGCATTACATTTATGGTATCAGAGCAGTTCGATTCTAAATCGGACTGTGGTAGTGGGGCTTTTTCAAAAAAAAAAAAAATTGGGCGCATAGGATGCTTGTTAGAGTTGTTATTCTGCATTCTATTCTTTTGGATATCGGACTTGATCAACCCACTGTTTGATTGGTGGTATGCAGATTATGACAGCGAATAGGCGAGGGAGAAATGATGCACTTGCAGTGACTTTGGCTCGAATGGCCAGAGTTATGCAGGAGCGGATGCGCTTAACGGGGTACCAGTTGCAGCTCCAGATCCACAGTACAGGGGTCTGTCAGAGTTCAGGAATAATAATCCGCCAGCTTTTCGAGGGACCACCGATCCTATTGAGACTGAGGAATGGTTACTGAAATTAGAGAGGATCTTCCGGGCCATGGGGTGCTCTGATGCTCAAAAGGTGGATTTTGCCACCTATATGTTAGAGTCGGATGCAGAGCACTGGTGGAACTGTGCCAGGGGCGGGTTGCTTGCTTCGGGCGCCCCTATCATGTGGGACAGATTGAAGGAGGTATTTTTGGAGAAGTACTTTCCGCACAGTGTCCGGATACATAAAGAGATGGAGTTTCTACATCTTCGTTAGGGGAGTACGACTGTAGCAGAATATGTGGCCAAGTTTGAGAGGCTTGCAAGGTTCTCCATACAGGTGAGGGATAATCCTGATGGTCCATAGAAAGCAATTAAGTTCGAGCAGGGTTTGAAGCCAGAGCTGCAGAGCCTTATTGGGCTCCTAGAGATTCGAGACTACCCCACTTTAGTGAACAAGTGTAGGGTGGCGGAGCAGAATATGCAAGTCGTGCTGGCTGAGAGGTCGAAGGAGAAGAGCTTCAGTGACGGCAAGAGGTTCCATAGGAAAGGGGGTAATTTCCAGAAGAGCCTACGACCTGTGCCCACAATCACGAAGGGTAAGCAGGTTCAAGGTGCTCAATGTGAGAGGGGGATTGCATGTTACAAGTGTGGGTGGCAGCATGGAGATCGTGTGTGACCCGCGGCACAAACCACTTGCCCCAAATGCGGGAAGATGGGACACCTTGCTAGGATGTGCAAGTCAGGAGGACAATCTCAAACCAGATCATTGAACCACGGAAGGGTCATTACCATCCAAGGAGAGGAGGTGAAGGAGTCCGACGGTTTGATCCAAGGTAAGGGCTTTATTAAAGGTCATGATGTTATCATATTGTTCGATTCGGGAGCAACACATTCATTCATTTCATTTAAATGTGCTCAATTCTTAGAGTTGCTTGTTACTAAACTGTCATATGATTTGTGTGTTTCTACTCCTGCTAAAGATAGACTGATTACCTCTTGTCTGCCTGCAGTGTCCTTTATTGTGTCAAGACCTGACTTATATTGTTGATCTGATATGTTTACTTATGTCTGGTCTGGATATTATTTTGGGCATGGACTGGTTGTCTCGTAATAATGCTATTATTTATTGTGCTAGTCGAACTATTTCTTTCATTCCACAGTCCATGTCTGTTGACTCTCCTAGGACGGAACACCTTATCTCTGCTGCCTCATGTCATAAGTGCTTAGTTGGGGGAGCTCAGGGATATATACTTCTCTTTTCTGCTAAGATAGAGGTTGAGAGTGATATAGCGGCGTTGCCTATTGTGTGTGAGTTTCCAGATGTGTTTCCTACGGATGTCTCTAGTTTACCTCCAGATAGAGAGATTGAGTTTACCATAGATCTAGTACCTGGGAGTGGACCTGTATCCGTAGCACCCTATAGGATGGCACCTCTAGAGTTGAGCGAGCTCAAGAAACAGATACAGGATATGTTACAAAAGGGTTCATTAGGCCTACTGTGTCACCTTGGGGAGCACCGGTACTTCTAGTGAAGAAAAAAGATGGGAGTATGAGGTTGTGTGTTGATTATAGACAACTGAATAAGGTGACCATCAAGAACAAATATCCCTTGCCTATGATAGATGATCTCTTAGATTAGTTAAGGGGAGCGTCAATGTTTTCCAAAATAGATCTAAGATCGGGATACCATCAAATTAGAGTTAGAAGCGAGGACATCCCTAAGACAGCCTTCAGGACAAGGTATGGGCACTATGAGTATGTAGTGATGCCCTTTGGTATGACCAACGCCCCAGCCATTTTCATGGACTACATGAATCGGATCTTTAGGACCTTTATGGACAGGTTTGTGGTGGTGTTCATAGATGATATTTTAATATACTCTAGGACACCAGAAGAACATGGAGAACACTTAAGGTTGGTGTTGCAGATCTTGAGGGACGAGCGTATTTATGCCAAATCGGAGAAGTGTGAGTTTTGGCTAGAAGAGGTAAAGTTTTTAGGACACACAATCTCAAAGGATGGTGTAGCGGTTGATTCCTCTAAAGTCGATGCGGTGTTGGGATGAGAACAACCTAAGACAGTAACCGAAGTGAGAAGTTTCTTAGGCTTAGCTGGCTACTATAGGAAGTTCATAGAGGGGTTCTCTAGACTAGCCTTACCCTTGACCCAGTTGACTAGGAAAGGGAAACCTTTTGTGTGGGACCAGGAGTGTGAGGACGGGTTCCAAGAGCTTAAGAGGAGATTGGTGTCATCACCAGTCTTAACTATACCGGATCCCTTAGTGAGTTTTGTGGTATACTGCGACGTATCCAAGAATGGCTTGGGATGTGTCTTAATGCAGGAGGGCAAGGTGGTAGCATATGCCTCTAGGCAGCTTAGGCCACATGAGGAGAATTACCCTACCCATGACTTAGAGCTAGCAGCCGTAGTTTTTGCCCTTAAGATTTGGAGGCATTACCTTTACGGGGCAAAGTTTGAAGTTTTTAGTGACCATAAAAGCCTAAAATATATGTTCGACCAGAAGGAATTGAACATGAGACAACGAAGGTGGATGGAATTCCTTAAGGACTATGACTTCGAGTTGAAGTGCCATCCTGGAAAAGCCAATATGGTGGCGGATGCTTTGAGTAGGAAGTCCCTATACGTGTCAAGCTTGATGGTGCAAGAGCTGAACCTCATGGAAGAGTTTAGGGACATGAATCTGGAAGTGTTGGATGTGTCCTTAAATGTCTTAAGTTTGAAGTTGAATAGGTTGGAAATTAATAGTGACCTTAGAGATGAGGTTAGGCGGGAACAACTCTTAGACCAGGAGTTGCAGTCTCGGTTAGGACAAGAGGGTTATGAGTTGTCAGTTGATGTGCTAGTGGAGTTTAAGAATAAGATCGTTGTTCCTAAGGAGGGGAGCCTTAGAGAGAAGATATTAGAGGAAGCTCATAAGGGAAAGTTTACCATACATCCTGGAATAACTAAGATGTACCAAGACCTTAAGAGGATGTATTGGTGGCCAGGAATGAAAAAGGATGTGGCTAGCTTCGTAACGAGGTGTCTAGTGTGCCAAAAGGTTAAGATAGAACATCAGAAGCCTTCGGGGTTGTTGCAGTCCTTGGAGATTCCAGAATGGAAGTGGGAGAGAATTTCTATGGACTTTGTGATGGGGTTACCTAAGACACGTTTGGGCTTAGACGCCATTTGGGTGATAGTGGATAGGTTGACCAAGTCTGCCCACTTCTTGCCAATTAAGGCAACCTATAGCTTAGACAAGTTGGCATACCTCTATATCAAGGAAATAGTCAAGCTTCATGGGATACCCACATCCATAGTGTCGGATAGAGACCCGAGGTTTACCTCTAGATTTTGGAGAGCTTTTTAGCAAGCCTTTGGGACTAAGTTGAACCTTAGCACGGCCTATCATCCCCAAACGGATGGTCAGTCAGAGCGGACCATTCAGACCCTTGAGGACATGCTTAGAGCGCGTGTCTTGGATGAATGAGGGAGTTGGGATAGATTCCTACCTCTCATCGAGTTTGCGTATAACAATAGTTATCACGCTAGTATAGGCATGGCACCCTATGAGGCCCTATATGGGAGAAAGTGTAGATCCCCTTTATGTTGGTGTGAGGTAGGTGAGAAAACCTTGACGGGACCTGAAATGGTCCAGGAAACCTCTGAGAGAATCAAAATGATTAGGGAGAGGATGCGCAAGGCGTAAAGTAGACAAAAGAGCTACGCCGACAAAAGGAGAAAGCCTCTAGAATTCCAGGAAAGTGAGCATGTATTTTTTAGAGTCACTCCTAAGACGAGGGTAGGGAGGTCGATGAAAGTCCGCAAGCTAAATCCTCGTTTCATGGGACCTTTCCAAATCCTTAAAAGAGTCGGCATGTTGCTTATCAATTGGCTCTTCCGGCATAGTTGGCAAACCTTCATGATGTTTTCCATGTGTCACAACTCAGAAAATATGTGCCTGATGAATCTCATGTGATAGCTCCCGAGTCTGTACAATTGAAGGATAATTTGATCTATAAGCCAAAGCCTAGTCAAATCCTGGACAAGAGCACTAAGACTCTAAGGAACAAGACGATTCCATTGGTGAAAGTGTTATGGGACGGATTGACTCCTGAGGAAGCCACTTGGGAGATGGAGGAGGACATCGTTCGTCAATACCCAAAATTTATTATCTAAGGTATGGTACTCTTTTAGTTTTGAATATAACATATGTTACAATAGGTGTGTGTATGAGATGAATTTCGGGGACGAAATTCTTTAAGGAGGGGAGAAAATGTAACATCCTAAAATTCTAATATAGTTAATAAAAAAATTTAATTAAGTTATAAAATATATATATATTGATATAATAAAAATACAATATAATTAAGAGGTTTAGTGTATGGGATATGTTAGTATAAAACTTATTAGAGCTGGTAAATAACTACAAAAGAAATATTAAATTAAAAGAAATATTAAAAAAAAAAGAGAATTAAAAATAAATAAATATATAATTATGGTGTACTAGGCGTACCACCTACATGTAAATAAAAAAAAGGACAAACCTATGTGCTGACACTTGGTATATAAAGGTTAGTAACCAAAAGAAAAAGAACGGGATCAGGAGCGCCACAGGAGTTCAGCGTCTTCGTCGGTTACTTCATTTCCTTGCCAGTGTAATTGTAACAACATAGATCTAAGAATGCCACCAAACGGAAGAAATTTTTTTAGGGAAACACTAATTCTTATCATAAATAATTTTTAGAGCACTTTGGAGGTCTTCGAGAGATGAGCAACAATACCTTTTAATAACCATTTCCATTGTACATGTGTTTGTTGTGTTGAGCGATTTACCTATGATTTTGAGATATTTTAATTGAATGATGCATGTTAATAATAGACTATTTTTTTTTGGTTTTGAATTAAAATAAAAAAGATTATTAAATTGGGTATTTATTCTTGTTACTGATGGCATGAAATACATGATTGGTATTTGTATTAGCTGAATGACGTGCATATTGGTGTATGTTATGTCATGTGAGTTTATTTGACATGCATGATAAGATCAAATATTTAATTTTTGGTAAATGAACTGTTACACGTATGAGACATGAAATTGTGCCTTATGATGAATTGTATGATGTTTGCCGCAATACCACCTATGATAGGGGTATCGAAGAGAAATACCGCCTTAAGGGGGTATCGAAAGTAACATCGCCATGTGGTTAGGATGTCGAAGATGAGTAATACTACCTAAAAAGGAGTATCGAAAGTAACACCGTCACAGGTTGGGGTGTCGAAAAAGGAGAAATACCACCATGTGCACATGGGAGATATCGAAATGGAAATGTCCCCGACAGGAGGGTGACATCGAAACACTCCTCGTGAGTAGGGGTGGGCAATGGGACGCCATTGTCGTGTGATGTGTGAATATAAGGCATGCCGGCAAGGGGCCAATTTAATTAGAAGGTCTTCGGACCGCTTGGATTAAACTAGAATTTATCTGGTATATGGAACGTGATGTATTGAGATGAGATTATTATTGCTATTAAAAGTATTTTTTTATATATTATTTTGGAAAATTAGCGGGTGCCATGGACATTTTTCCGTTTACCACGCCGGCTGAGAACAATGCTATTTTCGAAACTATTTTTTTTAAAACTGTATTGTTAATCGCTGGGATTTTATATCTCATTATAAGTATTGTTTTCAGAGCACGAGGAGGACGTCATTGAAACTGAAGAGACGTGAAGACTTAGTGGATTCCATTATTTATTCTTTCTAGTTTGGTTAGTATTTTCTTAAATAAGGTGTCGTATGTGGTTAGACACATTTATTTATTTATCATTGAGTTTGTTAGTAGACACCCGGTATTGAGGCTTGTGGTTTTCATTTATAATTATATTCATTACATGGATATTTTTTACTATTTTATTTAATATGAGGTATTTTCCTACTTAGTTATTTGAGAAAAAATTTATGACTTGTGTTTTTTAATTAAATGTTTTGAAGGATTTTTATTGAAAATTAATTTAGATTACTAATGTAACAAAGGGCATTACAAAAAACATTTAAATACACTTATATTTTTTTACTTTCTTTTTCATTTGAGATAACATTTTATGTAATTAGCTGAAATTGTATTGGATTAATATTTGTAAAAGAAAATAAAATAGAAATTATTTTTAGATATCATAAAAATAATTCAATTAAGGTTTTGTATATTTTTTGAACTAAAAAACGGAAGATATTTAACAAAAATAGAGTTCATTTGAATAATTAAACGTTTCAATATTTACAAAAAATTAAAGAAATACTTCTTTAAGTTTCTTTTTTAAAAAAAAAATCATGTTTCAAACATGAATATTTTGATTAATTTATGGATTATAAAAGGAAAATATATATTACAAAAAGATGAATATTTTGAATCATAAATATTCATATGGATTTAATTAGTATGTACTGATAGTGTAAAGATCGTTTACACTATCAACCTTTCAAATATTGACAATTGATTAAAAATCTTTGACTTTTATCCTAATTACCTTAAAAGTCATAAGGGGATTCATGAATCCAAGTTTGGTTGAGAATATCTATGGATTGTGACATACTTTACTAGATACTAGGTCACTTGATTTCTTTTCTTACCTACATGGGAGGGAATACATTATAATTATAAATATTATAATAAATTTAATTAAAATCATAAAAATTTATAATAAATGTCATTAAGTAAATTATTATCATTCCAGATTTAAATTTAAATAATTTTAATTGGAGATCGCATTGAAAGTTACTCTTTGATTAATATTAAGATTAATATTCAAAATAGGATTTTTAAAATACATTTCAACAAACTTATGTCAACAATTCTAAATTTTAAAATATTAAAACTTTATTTTCTATAAATTTAGATAAAAAAATTTCATACATCTTCATATCAAATATATTATAAAAATATATTTATGAATTTTTTAAAGAGTTATTTTTTTAATCTATTATTTTAGTTTTAAATTTAGTCATCTTAATTATTATTATTATTACTACTATCACTATTATATGCTTATATAAAATCTTGATGGGTTTATTTATTTTAATTGTAAATTAAATATATTTTTATAAACAAAATGTTCCATTATATGATTGAAGTCAAATAATAACTTTGATTTAAGTATATGATAAAAAAACAAATCAAATATATATGATTTTTTTATTTTCTCCTTAAAAATTTAAAATTTAAAATATTAATAACTTTTGGCAAATCATTGTTCTTTTCTTATTTATTTTCTTCTCACATAATCAATTTCTCGAATATATTTTATTTGAATTGTTATAATAATTTAGTATAAATATATTTCTTTCTTAGTCATTATCTTCTCACCAAATAATTTTTTTGAAGATTTTATTTTATTTAAGACAATTTAGATTTTTGTTACCTAATAGATTTTAATTTAGTATGTGATCGAAAACCAATTTAAAATCATATTTTTTTTATCTTTTCCTTGAAAGTTTTAAATTGAAAATATGAATAATTTTTAGACAAAATAATATTTTCTTTCTTATTATCTTCTCACCCTACTAATTGTTCCAGTTCTATTTTATCTAAACATATTTATTTTTTACTAATTAATCTAGATTTAATTATATGACACAAAATTGAATGTAAAATACTTAAGATTGTTTTTTGCTTTCTTCGTGTAAATTTAAATTTTAAAGTGTTAATATTTCCAGACAAATTGTTATTTTTTTTTAGTATTTATTATCCCCTCACCTAATTAAGAAGAAATATAGTACTTTATTATAATTATAACTTAAGCACCTATTTGTAATTCATTGTTTTATTGATTCAAACATTAAGATTTATATTTTTGAATTGATTTCAACATTAAGATAACTCTTAATTATTTGTTATCTTCGTAATTAATTTATTAGAGATTCTTTATTATCTAAATAAATTTGAATTTACTTTTACCTTATTATTAATTCAGATTTAATTACAAGATAGAAAATCAAATCAAATTCATATGTTCATTTTTCAACCTCTCCTTACAAGTTCAAAATTTAAAATCTTAATAATTTTTAGGCAAATCATTATTCCTTATCAATTATCTTCTTACCTAATTAATTTATTAATTTATTGAATATTTTTTAATTTGAGAAATTTTTTATTTTATTTTAAAAATTAATATATATATATGTAAATGATCAATATAAAAAATTATATACTGTATACATTTATGAATAATATCATTGAAATATCTTCCATGTGTCAACCTCTAAGAAAAACAACATTTAATTCATAGTTATGAATTAAATTCAAGGGCACAAATCAATTAATAATATTTTCTAAAAAAATGGGCACAAAATCATTTTTTCCCTAGAATTAAACGTTATACAGTCTATCCACAAAAATGTTATATACAGTCTTTACCAAAAAAAAAAGTTATATACGGTTGAAAGCATCGATTAATGATGTTTTTTAAAATTGGAATACAATCGATTATATTTTCCCCGGCCATTAAACGTGATTTTGAAAGCAACTGATATGTCAATAAATTTATTGCTATTAGCTATTGTTGGTACGTGATTTAATTTTTTCTCGAATGCATTTAATTTAACTTATTAAGATTTAAGAATCAACAATTGTATTAAGATTCAATAATAACTAATAAAAATAAAGTTGGACACAATTAAATCAGAAATCATAACTCATGTTTACTTCTCATAAGTTTCAAACCTTCTACAATCAAGTTTCACGGCATTGATGCAGACATCATTTTGACATCAATAAATCCTGTGCAGCAATGATTGACTCTATTTACACGGGTAGTCTCTTAATCCATAATTGTTATTACTTTTTTCGTAATATTTGTGTGATTGTTAGTAACCTTTTAGAAAACCAATTTTTTTTGTTCTTCATATCTAGATCTCTCAAGAGCAACATGACACATGCTGTCTCGGAGGACGTTTCTAAATTGTTTGACAAAACATTATGTTCAAGGTGGCAATAAAAAAACGTTTAAGGTTCTAATTTTGCAATGGGAGCAACAAGGATCAAAACAAGGACCGTGAAACTATTATTATCTAAGAGATGATAGAATTATTATCTTTCAATTTGACATGTGAATTGCCACCTAGCAACATCAAACACTGAAGAAGAAGAAGAAGAATATGATAGATAGATATATATATAATTGCATGGCAAAAGAAGAGAAAAAAATTAAATATATTTTCAAGAGAGAAGAAAATAATAATATGATATGTAAACATATTTTCTAAAAATAGTTATCTTGAACAGAAAATAGGAGAAAGGAAATCAAATAGATTTTCCGGAGATAAGAATAAAATAATATGATAGACAAATAATTTGTTAACAATTTTTTGGTATATAATTTTTCACAAAAAAAACTAAACCAAAAAGATGAAATCAACAATTGTGTATTTTTTTAAATCCTAAAAAATTAGCATATTCCCCGTGCATGGTACGGGTCTATACACTAGTTCTTAATATAATTAGATAAAATGATATTAGAATATCTGATTACTCCCTCCGGTTTCTATTATAAGCAAAAAAGTCCCAAAGTTTTTTGTCCAATATATAAGCAAATTTTGTTTTCCAATGACTCATTTAATGACATAATTCTCAAAATATCCTTCATTTAATACAAATTCAAATGCCTCATTTAATGAAGATTGAAGTTTTAGATAAAGGATGATTTAGATAACAAACCTAATTTTTTTACGACATTAACTAACCACCTTAATATGTGTGTTTTATTTAATTTTTGCTTGTAATAAAGATCAGATGGAGTACTTTATAAGTGGAATCATAATTTTTATCACATTCCCTTTCACACATTAACTATTATTAGATGAATTTCATATGAAATCCACTCAATCACATGAGTCTACTATCTATTTAAGTAGGTCTGATATGAAATCCATCTAACGGTGAAGAGTGTATCAAAGAGAATATGTTAACATTTAATATCCTATGTAAACTTACAACAGTACAAGGTGTGTGATTAATGGAGTACAATTTTTGATAGATTTGATGTAAAATGAAACATATAAACGGAGAAGCATATATAATTCTAGAAGGAAAAAAAAAAGGTCCGGATTGATCCATGAAAAAAATATTGGGATCCATTTTAGTCATTGAGAAAACTAAATATCAAGTTAGTCTCTCATAATTTCAAACTAGGGATACTTTAGTTTCTATGTTTGATATCGTTAGACACCATATGTTATCTCTGTGGATTAAGGTTTCATAGTTGCTAATTTGGGACAGAAATTAGAATGACATCGATTAATTCTCATTTTGGATATTTGAGTGCCATTTTTGATTGCTTATGGGACTAGTTTCTTTTTACTGTGTGTGGTCAAAATGATGTTATTTTGGGCAATTTAGGTATTTAAGTAAATGTTTGATAACCTATTTACACTATGAAATTCGTAATTATCATATAACAATACACCTAAGCAAGAAAACAGAATACATCATAGACTCAATGAACCCAAACTAATAGGTTAACGGATAGACTAAAATGTCCCCAATTTAAAATTGTGATGAACTAATTTGATACTTTAGTTTTATCAAAGACTAAAACGGACCCAGATATTTTTCTCAGGATCAAAATCAGCCTTTATTTTTTTCCCCCTAAAAAAATGGGCCTTTATTCATAATTCTACTTGTTTAATTCGTGAATCTCAATCACCTTGTGATACGATCGTCACCAAGTATCGTGTCGACCGAAATTCGAAAAGGCATACATGATACAACACAAGTTTTGTACACTCTTTTCTGTCTTGCCAACTATTTAAATATTTATAAAATATATATAAAAAAAAAATCCTCAAAGTTCATTCTAACGAGAAGATAATGGAGAAGTGCTTTACTGTTGTGAGAGAATATAAATGATTCTAGGACATTTATCAATCTTAATTTATACTTTTTTTTTTTCTGAAGATATATGCAGCAGCTTGGATGAGATTGAGGAGCAATTAAACGACATATGCAAAGGTGCATTCTTTTCAGGTCTTTTCATGCCAAATTGTTTATTTAATAATTAAGAGTGCAGGTCTTTGAATGAATGAACCGAATCCTTTTGTGAACAACTAAGTAAATATTCCTTTAATTTATTCACAAAATAAGCGAATAAAGGAAGCAAAAATTCGTCCGAATCAGTTAATGCGATAATTTGAATTTCTGTTTAAGGTATGCTACTATGCTGACTTAAATGAGTATAGTTTAAGGTTGATTGTCGCAGTAAAAAAAAATAAAAAGTTGATTGTCCTTTTAATATCTCTCCTCCAAATTATATCTATAAATCGAATTCAGATTCTTTCCGGCACCCACTCTCCAACATCTTATTAACATTGGTTTTTTGATTTTTGATCAAAATTCCTTCATGATAAATAATTAAAGATCAAAAGAGTGTGAGACCTACGAGTTATGCAGTAATCTCGTCAAAATGTGTATATGAATTGTCCGTTAAGTATAAATTTGACAACTAAAGCCAAATCAGGAAATACTGACAAAGACTTGGTGTCAAACAAATATGTAAATTTGTCAAAGAGGTACAAAGCATTGTCAATCATGAGTTTTGACAATAAAACGATTCGTGTTTTAAAAGATAAGTTTTGAAATTTAAAAGAAGAAATCAGTTCCTATTGTAACAAATAACTTCCTAGTAACACTATTTACGGGAAGTAAATGAACTTGAATAAAGAACATAAACGAAATGTTGGAAATAATGAAGAACAAGTAAAGAAACTTGAAAGGGATAACCAGTATTGTACTGGGTTTTTTACTATTGAATGGAAATAAGAAGGGTGAAAGGAATACTTGAGGATTATTCGTCAATCTCCTGTGTGATCAAGATGTGTAGGATGTGTATCAAGTAACCCTCTATTATATTGTGATAACTAATATTTATAGGCAAATAAAATAACTACCTAGTAGCAACTTCCTATCTTAATGACTGCCACGTATCTTGGCAGTTCTCTAAATTTCAAATTTAAACTGCTTGTCAAACAACTCTGATAACTGCTCAATTTCTTGAACCGCTCCGCATCAACTTGATTTGTCTTCGACGGTCTGGCTGCTTGACAGCTTATCCTGTCAATGCCTTGTCAGTCTTGAGGACTTAGCCATTCTCACACTTCTCTGCATGTTCGGTGGTCGCGCTGTCGCCACGCGCCAAAAAGAACGAGCGATTATTAAAATAATGTAGTATAGAGCGACAACTCGAGTATCGTCTCTCAAGGACTCTTTAGTTGTTGTTATTATTAACATAAAATTAGTAAAAGTCAGAATTTGGGGGGGTTTTGAGATTGAAATAAAATAAAGAAAACAAAATAAAAACAGAGCAGTTAAGGAGAATAGCAAATAAACTAAAGACGATTAACCTACTGTTCTTGGTTTCCCACTATCATTGGTTCAAATAAATCCAAGCCCTAAGCAGATTCTAATCCCCTCCCGGTTGTAGCAATAATTAACAACGCAATCACTACTACGGATGTATGTTCCTATTCCCGAAATAACAAACGGGGTTAAGCTCTCATGAACAAACGAACATGAATGAACACACGCGAAATAACAAACGCGATTAAGTATAGAAACAAAACATCACCGAAATGAATCAATACAACACTATACATTCCTGAAATAACAAACAGAAACATATAGCATTGCATTGAAAAGAGAAAAGGAAATAAAAACAGGAAATACAGAACCTCAAATGTAATAGAAACCAATCACAGTAGATTAATCTAGGAGACTAGTTCTCCATTACAAAAGAAACACAAAAGTAAAGAAAAGAGAATAAACTACTGACTAAGACTAACTATGACTAAAAACTAGCCAAAACTGGCTAACTCTAGCTAAGACCCTTAAAGTCTGCCTAAACAGGCTTTTATACAACTCCTGGAATCCACGTCCTCGCGAGGCGAAGCACTGCTCGCGAGACGAATATTACGAACAGTCTGCAACCTTTCATCTTCTCGCGAGGCGAGCATATATTCGCGAGGCGAATCTCTTCAAATTCCCAAACTGCAACGCCCGTGACCTTTCACACGGGCAAGCCGTGATCGTCTCTGACTTTTCAGGGTTGGGTGACTCACGGGGCGAGAACTACTTCCCGGGGCGAACCAGAGACCTTGAATTTTCTTGGAACAGTCAGGCTTCGGGGTCGCGTGGCGAGTATAGCTTTCGCGGGGCGAAAGACTCCAGATTTATTCCTTTTTATTTACCTGAAAATAAGAAAATAACAGCAAGTACTTTATTCACTCTAAATCAACTAAATTAACCTAAAAACACTTTACAGACTCAAAATACTACTTAAGGACAATCAAGTCTAATTTGGGTGAAAATGATATAAAATTAGCACAAAGCCAAGGTCTTTACTAGTTATAAAACCAGTCAAACAGAGGCTCATCATTCGGCAACTCTTCTTAATACTTTGTCAGAACTTTAGTTGTCAATTTATCTTTTCTGTCGACCAGTATTTTCTTGTCAGCTAAATATTTTCAATGGCCTTGTTTGTCTAATATGTCAACTGAAGAGCTGTTCTTATCAACTCCACACCTCTTGCCAACTAAATACCTTCAACATTTAGGAAAACAATAGTTTTTTACTTCAACCCCTTTGTTAACCTATCAGAATTATTTCTGTCAAGAATTTGAAATTCTTCTATTAACAGATGCCCCCTAAATTTTACTTTTCGACGGTTTTGTCCGAAAGAATAGCAAAATTTTGAATTTCCAAATTTTTAATAGATTTTTGATTCTGGGTTTAACCTCAAGAATTAAATCTTATCAACCTAATCATATCCCTACTTAATAGGAATAATTATAACGTTGTAGCTGTCTTGGAATTCGAACCAACAACTCTTACTTTCTTTAAATGCCCATCACATCATTATTTAACTCCTTCTGACTTCGAAATGATCTTGCTTTCTCTCTCTGAAAAATCTCTTCTTTAAAGGAAAAAACCTTTCCTCTTCACCACTTCGCTTAATCTCTGTGGTAACATCTTCAAAGATGTCGACTTTAGTACCTCGGGTCACGGCTGCTCCTCTTAGGGCAGTAGTTCAAGACCCAATTTTGGAAGAATCATAATTATGGCAGGAGTCTAAGGTAATTTACCTTGTTCATGATCCTTCCATTGCTTTGAGTCCGCCTGCTGCATTCTTAGGTCCTCTTATAACCCAGAATGAAATTTCTGAGGATTTATGCGGTTCTTTTCCTTCCGCCAACTCAAATGCGGTTACCATAGCTTCATTAACTCAAATCCTTATTCACGTCTTTAAAAAGAGCAATAGAATTTTTAGAATGCCCCCTGCTACTCAGTTTGATGCTTACATCAGTTGGCTTGACCGAGATCAGACTGAAAAACGCAACATGTGGGAATAAGCTGGAATTTTTGAGTTTATTCAGCTTTCTCGCCATGTCAAATTAGTAGATTTTTCTTTAATAGGGGCGTCTGTCTTTTTCTGGAACAAAACTACAAATAATTTCCACTTCCCTTATGGAATGATGGGTCCGACTTTATTCGATATGTCAGCTATTACGGGTCTTCGTCCAGATGGCCCTACCATGCATTCCAATGTCGAAGTTGAAAATCAAATTGATGTCTATGTTCCAAAATGCTCTTTCTCTAAATATATAACGGATTTTAGAGGTGGAGACCAAGAACCCGTGACAGATACTGAACACGTAGCCTTTCTGTTTCTTTGGCTATGCGCTTATGTCTTCTGTAGCGAGTCCGCTACTCTGATTGCTTCATATGTCCCTCTTGCTAATCTTTTGTCAACTGGCAAGAGACTAGCATCGGGCCAATGTGTTTTGGCTAATCTTTATGACAGTATGAGCATGTTAGTTGATACTGTCAAATCTAGACAAAAGAAAACCAACATAGGAGGGCCTCTTTGGCTTCTCCAGTTGTGGTTGAATGCTGTCTTAGAACGTCGACTTTCATACAAAGCTCCTTCAGACTTGTCAATCGAAACTTATGGCTCTTATCTCTGCTATGTTTCTGCTGAATCTTTGTCAAGAGATGAAACTGCCAATTTCAAGTTCTACTTCAAAATCTTTCATTCTCTTTCGTCCATCTCTTTAAAGATCAATTTTACTCCTTTTGTTGACCGGAAGTACTGTCCGGAGTGGTTTATTAAACTAAGCACCACTATATCCAAATCGAACAAGTCAATTTGGACCAAATTTCTTTGCCAAAAGGTTATTTTTGTTGATGGCCCTGGTTTCAAAACCCATAGAATTTATCTTCACTTGCCCAATACCACTGCTTATCAGCTTGGTTTCTGTCAATCTATTCCTGCTCCTTACTCGTCAAACCCTGATGAGAACTTCATTGATGCCAAAGCTCCAACATATGAAAATGTTGTGGCCATCAGTGACGAAGATAAAGCTCGTAGGGCTTTTTTACAGCCTGCTCCATTCTCTGTCTTCCATGGAGCAACTCAAAGCTTTCTTGAATGGTGGGATGAATACTATTCCAATCACCACCCAAGTCTAAAGACCTGCTTGAGTTATATTGAAGACACTGTGGGTAACGGTGATGATTCTTCTATGCAGGAACAAGATCCAGCATCAAAAACTCGAGGTGAACTTCAGAAAGAAATGCAAGCCTTTGAAAAATTTTACAAAATCAAGTGGAATCCCTTAAGACCATTTGATATGGTTCGTCATGTTAATAGTGTTTTAGCTGAAGCCAAAAGGAAGCATGACAATAAGGAATCTGAAAGGCTTTCCATATATTGGGGCATTCCAAATATGACCAGAGAATATTTTGACAGTTTAAAGACTCTTTTTCCTAAACATGAGCCTATTCCTTATGCTCCTTTTGGTTTAGCTTATTCACACACAGGAAAGCCGACGAAAGGAGGTAACTTTTTCTTTTTAGAAAGCGTGAGTGCTTATGTTGACTCTTTTGAAAAACCAAATCCAGTTACCTTCGCTCGTCGAATTCTCCAACCTGATGACGACTTTGGATTCCATTCGCAAATTCTAACTTGTTATTAAGGTATTTACTCGTCAAACAATTTTTCATTCTTTCACTTTTGCTGACAATCAACTTATTTATGTTGTTATTGACAACTATTTCTCTTGACAAACCTCTTCTTGGTAAGTCCAAATCTGATGTACTGACAGAAGAAGCATTTGAAGATGATGATGATGAAGATGAAGACATAATTCCTGTGGTGGCCAAAACTGTCAAGAAAAGCTCACGACCGACCAAAGCTTATGTCCCTAATCCTCAAACAATAAAAGGGGCGAAGAAAAGAAAAGAGAAAGCTGTTGCTTCTAACCTCCCTTCCAAAAAATTAAAATCTACCAAAAGCTCTTCAATCTCGGTAGACTCTGATGCTGCCAAAGTCTCGACTGCATATAAGGCCCAAGACATCGTTGTTAGTTCCTTCAACACTTCTCCTTTCAACCAATCCAAGGTAAAATTCGAAGATGGCCAATCAAGTTATACCCATTTGTTCACATCCTCTCATTCTCATTTTTTGACAGAAAAAGAAAGTTGTCGAAACTGTTCAGGCAACTGAAAAGGCAAGTGCGGATGTCAACTTAATATCTTCAGACTCGAACATGGTATTTCTATTGATCTTATCATCTTCCTTTATATTATTTGCATAATCATATATATCTCATTTTCCTACACGTCAGGAGAAATCTCTTCAGATTGAAGACTCAATGACTATTCAAGAAATTGTCAACAAGACTGTCGAACCAGCGAATCGACCTGACCTAGAGGTACAAGTCATTTATTGACTCCTTTTTTTTTATTATGTATCTTGTTTCTAATTTCCTTTCCTTTTTTAGGTTGACAGAAACTTAGAAAGCACTTTTGTCGACACTGGAGGTCCGACAGATGATCCTCAACATCTTGGATTCAATCCAGAAATGCCTTCCAGTCCTCATCACCACATTTCAATCACTCCAAATTCCATAGCCGACACACCAGTTGAGACTGTCGTTATGAATGAAATTCCAGATGAGGATATTGACATAGAAGCCCTGCTGGCTAAAACAATTCCTATCGCTCCTTCTCCACCAGCAATCAGACCTCCAACGATGAAGTTTCCCGACCCTAAATTGGCCCTTCACTTCAACACTTGGATTAATTTCCCGTCGGAAGTAAGACGAAAAGAATCAACACTTTCTGCCAACTCTTCATCAACCCAACATGACTCCAGTGATTCTTGAGTCGTCAATCTTATTGGTCGCGCTGTCGCGCACGCGCCAAAAAGGACGAGCGGGTTTAAAACTGTAGTTTAGGGCGACAACTCGGATGTCGTCTCTCAAGGACTCTGAAAGTGTTATCTTTCACAAAAATCAGTTTTTTTTTTTGGGGGGGGTTGGTTTGGAGTGCAAATAAGAAACAAGACAAACAGAGCAATTAAAAAAGCAGGCGGTTGAAAAGAGATTATCAATTGGCAAACAACGATTAATCTACTGTCCTCGAATTCCCCACTATCCTTGGTTCATGTAATCCCAAGCCCTAAGCAGATTCTAATCCCCTTTCAGTTGTAACAACAACCAACAACGTAATCGCTACTACGGACATATGTTCCTATTCCCGAAATAACAAACGGGGTTAAGCTCTCATGAACAAACGAACATGAATGAACGCACGCGAAATAACAAACGCGATTTAGTATAGAAACATATCATCACTGAAACAAATCAATACAATACTATACACTCCTGAAATAACAAACAGAAATGCATAATATGGTATTGAAAAGGGAAAAGCAATTAAAATAGGGATTTACAAAACCTCAAGTATATGGAATTCTCATACAGTAGATTAATCCTAGAACTTAGTTCTCCATGACAAAAACGAAAACACACAGAGAAAAATGTAAAACTAAACAATGGAGAAGCAAAAGTCTCTACAAACTGTTCAGAACATCAATTTATACTAGTCAGAAATTAAGCCTATTCGCGAGGCGAAGCCTCTCTCGCGACGCGATTCTTGCGAACAGTCTGCAACCTTTGGTATTCTCGCAAGGCGAACAATCCTTCGCGAGGCGAGGAACTGAAGAGTCTTCTTGTTACGCCCGTTATGAACATCAGGGGCCAACCGTGATGCTTTCTGACTTCCAGGCTCGCGAGGCGAATGGATGCTCGCGAGGCGAGACTCTTCATCTTCAAAACTGCCACGGCCGTGACCTTCAACACGGGCAAGCCGTGATCGTCTCTGACTTTTCAGGGTTGCAAGACTCGCGGGGCGAGACCTTCTTCGCGGGGCGAACCAGAGACCTTGCATTTTCTTGGAACAGTCAGGCTTCGGGGTCGTGAGGCGAGAAGGGTAGTCGCGGGGCGAATCCCCTGTTCTTTATTCTCTCAACTTCTACTTAACCTGAAAACAAGGAAATAACCATAAGTGTATTATTTTAACTCAAAACTAGCTAAATTAACCTAAAACTACTCTAGAGACTCAAAACCTTGCTTGAGGACAATCTAATCTAATTCGGGTGAAAATAGGATATAATTTGCACAAAACCCTGGTCATACTAGCCATAAAACTAGATGAGCCAGAGGCTTATCAAAATACCCCAAACTTAAACTTTGCTTGTCCCCAAGCAAACTAAGACTCAAAAATAAAAAATACTCAAGACCTGGCAAGCTTAAAAGATTCAATCATCATTGCACAAATTCAAGCAACTTCATCAAAACAGTTTTCTTCATTGTTCCCCCCCCCCCCCCCCCCCTTCAAACAAAGCAATCCCCACATTCATTTATTCTAAACATTTGATAATTTCATCAATCAAACAATCATTAATCTAAGAAGGGGAT
Source organism: Sophora flavescens (assembly GCA_030762895.1). NCBI lineage: Eukaryota > Viridiplantae > Streptophyta > Magnoliopsida > Fabales > Fabaceae > Sophora > Sophora flavescens. The sequence goes on from CM061064.1 coordinate 54,972,255, forward strand.
CTAAGTTACCCACAAGAGGGAGATCACCAACTTCAAACAACTGCCTTCCTCACAAGGGCATTTAGTATATCACTCAATCACTCAGTTTGTGTCAGGCTAACAACTTTGCACTCAGTTTCACTTTTCAAGAACACTTCCCAAAAATTTGATTTTCATCTCAAAATGGTTCCCACAGAAAACATGCAAGCAACATCAAAAGGTCTTTTATGGGATGTAATGGGGCCTGGCTAAGGGTAGGATATACAAAGGTACTAGGCTGAAGACCCTAGGAACTAAGAGAGCATGAACATTATTTACACTTTGAAATTCCACTCAAGTTCCTTTTCCCATTCATCTTTCCAATTGCCTTGGGTGACTACAGCCTTTTTTATTTTTATCAATTTTACACTTTTCTTCTTTCTTTTTTTCTTTTTTTTTACATTCATCATTTTTTTTCTACAAGCCTTTGGCTCCAACTTTTTTATTGTATTTTTTTTTCAATCCCAACAACATATTACACCTTGCAGCCACCCCAAACTTAGTCTCTTGCACCCATTCTAAGATTACATGCTCTCCTAATCCTAAGATCGGGTTAACATGGTTTTCCAGATTTTTGGGCTCATAACATTAGGTTATCAAGAATTAACAGGCTAATAGGCTCAATGGGGCTAACTAGGGAACATGCATTAGGAGTTGGTTATTTTTAGGCTAAGTAGCTATTTACAAAGAAAATGCCTAAATCATTTGAAGCAAGCACATAATCATGCAAATCATAAAGAGATTCAAGCAAATTCAGGGAAATGCAACTTGAAAGTGATTTCACACAGTTTAAAACATGTTGGAGGCTCAAAACCTCACCTGGACATTCATGCAAATTATTTGACAGAGATTCTATCCCTAGTGTGTGCTCCCTATCACCCCAAACTTATCATAAGTCATGTCATCATAACAAAATCCCAAAGTTCAGTTTTCAATTTCACATGGGAATCACTTTTCAAAAACAAAAATTTTTCAGCCTAGGGGGAATCATCACATATCAATCATGCAAGCAATCTGTGCAACATCAATCAAAATCCATCAAACTTGCCAACAAAAAACTCAACACACAAATATTCCTGAGCTTCTCAAATTATTCAGGAGTTTTATTCAAAGAAAAGGAAAATCAAAAACAAGACAAAACAAAAACTACAACTAGTTCCCTCCCCCACACTTAAAACATGCCTTGTCCCCAATGAACAACGAACTATACAATCAGAGTGAGGGAAAGGAAAAGAGTACTCCCTGATCAAGTGCAGTGTATGCGGAAGCTGCCACCTGGGTCCCATTTCTTGAAGTCTAAGGCCAAAGAGGTAGAGTTCATTTCATGGTCCCAAAACTTGCAGCCTTGAAATATGAGTAAACACTTGACACTTTTGGTGACCGTGCTCAATGCGGCGGACTCATCACCTTCTCTTGGGTTAAAGACGACCGCTTCATCAACAAAGTCCTCCCAATAGAATTTGGCTTCAATCCCTTGAACTATCCATGGTGCAAAATCCATTTCCTCTGGTGGCTTCGCAGGGGGAGGTGGCAGATAGGTGGGGAGGGCCTCCGGTGCTGCTTCATCTTCTGCATGTTTCTCATCCACTGCACTGACAAATTTATCACCTGCTAGACATACAGCAATCTCAGCACAAACCACACAATGGTTAGCGTTAGTACAATCAGGACATGCAGAAATATCATCAAAGTCAGAAATAAATGGAAAATTAGAAAGCAAGTCCTCATGGGTGTCCTCAATAGTCTCAGAAAGCAGCTCTATGTGGAATACAGAGTGCTCTTCCACTGGATGTTTCATAGCATCAAATATGTTAAACTTTGCAACTATATCCCCAAACTTCATAGACATGGTCCCATCATCAACATCAATGTTAGTCTTAGCTGTCTTCATGAATGGTCGGCCCAGGATGATTGGTGATTTACTGGAATGTATCTCTCCTGCCATGTCTAGGATGTAGAAGTCAGCTGGGAAGATCAGATCATCAACTTGCACTAGCACATCTTCCACCATTCCCATGGGGCGGGCACTGGTCCTGTTGGCCAACTGAATGGTGAGACCTGTATACTTCAAGGGACCAAGATCAAGGTTGTTAAAGATGGAGGTAGGCATGACATTGATAGAGGCTCCCAAATCCAGCATGCAATTTTCAAACTTCCTGTCTCCAATAGTGCATGGAATAGTAAATACGCCTGGATCCTTGCACTTCTGTGGTAATGCCTGAGTAGGAGCTATAACAGCAACTCTTTCTAGCTTAGACTGGATAAGAGCTGAGACATTTCTCCCCAAATCAACCCTCTCATTATTCTTCATCTTCCTCTTGTTGGTGCATAGATCCTTCAGGAATTTGGCATACTTGGGCACTTGCTTGATCACATCCAACAGTGGGATATTAACACCTACCTTTCTTAAAACATCAAGAATTTCCTTCTCCTTGTCTTCACCACCAGTCTTCAAATTTTTCTGTAATCTGTGTGGGAATGGGATTGGTGGTCTGTATACCTTCTCAACTTCAACCTCAACAATAGGCTCAGGAGTTACCCCAACAGTTGCTTCATCTTTTTCAGAGGTGGCCTCAATAACTTTTCCGGATCTCAAAGATATGGCACTCACATTAGGGTTGGAGGCATTAGGATTTATCACTTTGGTTATCTTTGGGCACTGGGTTGTTCTTTGAGCTTGCTTTATGTTATTTATGTCTGTGGCCATCTGTCCAATCTGTGTCCTCAAATCTTGAATGCTAGCACTTGTTTGTGCCTGGAAACGCATCCCATTTCTTTGGAAAAGTGTAGTCATTTGTGCATTCATTTGTGAAGTCAATTGCTTGAACATGTCCTCCAATGAAGGTCCAGAAGGTGCAGAGGTGGTCACTTGAGGAGGATTCTGAGGTGCCATCGGTTGTTGTTGGGATGAGTTCCCATACCGTAGATTAGGATGATTACTCCTGCTGGGATGGTACCTATTTGTTGAGAGGTCTGGAGTGCTGTACCGATTCTGACTGTTTCCTTGACTATATGGATTAACTGCATAAGCTTGAGATACTTCACTGACAAACTCTTCCCTCTGGATGGGGCATGGATCATGTGGGTGCTCAGGTGAATTGCAGATGCTACATAACCTTGCAGGCTGAACTCTGTCTATTGCCAATTGCCTTACAAAAGAAGTCAGCTCATCCAATCTATTCTCAATGGCGGCCTGGTTGGAAGATGACCTATGAATCTCATGCACACCTCTTGTCTCAACTGAATTTCTTCTGGTATTAAACTGCTGGGAATTCAATGACATATTCTCAATGAGTTGCTTGGCAGAATGGCGGGTCTTATCGGCTAATGCTCCCCCCAGCTAATGGCGTCCAAAAGATTCCTATCCATCGGCAGCAATCCTTCATAAAAGTATTGGACCAGGAGCTGTTCAGAAATTTGATGCTGGGGGCAACTGGATACCAAATGCTTGAACCTTTCCCAGTATTCAGCTAGCGACTCATTCCCTTGCCTGATGCCACATATTTCTTTTCTTATTGAAGCAGCTCTTGAAGCAGGAAAATATCTTTCCAGAAAAACCCTCTTCAAATCATTCCAAGTGGTGATGGAGTTGGGCTCAAGATACAATAGCCAATCTTTTGCAGCTCCCTGGAGTGAAAACGGAAAAGCCTTCAGCTTGATACTATCCTCAGTGACTCCCTCTGATCTCGAGGTTGTGGAGCATACAACTTGGAACTCCTTCAAGTGCTTGTGTGGATCCTCACCTGCAAGACCATTAAACTTGGGCAACAAGTGAATAAAACCAGATTTCAGTTCAAAAGGAGTGTCAGCACCAGGATATGAAATACACAATCCATTATAGTTGACATCAGGGGCAGCAAGCTGTCTTAATGTCCTCTGGTCTCCCATGTTTTCAAAAACAGTTTTGAAATTGGAATCACTACTAGTGCTAGCCCGAAATTCTCTACGGAGTGTGTGCAGTGTTCTTTCAATTTTCGGGTCAAAATCACACAGTTCAGGGCAATGAGACCTAGTAGCCAGACCAATTCAAAACAAAACAGAAAATAAAAGAAAGAAAAGAAAAGAAAATAAAAACAAATTGCGAAAAATAACAACTCAGAGTCCCCGGCAACGGCGCCAATTTGTCGCGCACGCGCCAAAAAGGACGAGCGGGTTTAAAACTGTAGTTTAGGGCGACAACTCGGATGTCGTCTCTCAAGGACTCTGAAAGTGTTATCTTTCACAAAAATCAGTTTTTTTTGGGGGGGGGGGGGGGTTGGATTGGAGTGCAAATAAGAAACAAGCAAAACAGAGCAATTAAAAACAGGGCAGTTGAAAAGAGATTATCAATTGGAAAACAACGATTAATCTACTGTCCTCGAATTCCCCACTATCCTTGGTTCATGTAATCCCAAGCCCTAAGCAGATTCTAATCCCCTTTCAGTTGTAGCAACAACTAACAACGTAATCGCTACTACGGACATATGTTCCTATTCCCGAAATAACAAACGGGGTTAAGCTCTCATGAACAAACGAACATGAATGAACGCACGCGAAATAACAAACGCGATTTAGTATAGAAACATATCATCACTGAAACAAATCAATACAATACTATACACTCCTGAAATAACAAACAGAAATGCATAATATGGTATTGAAAAGGGAAAAGCAATTAAAATAGGGATTTACAAAACCTCAAGTATATGGAATTCTCATACAGTAGATTAATCCTAGAACTTAGTTCTCCATGACAAAAACGAAAACACACAGAGAAAAATGTAAAACTAAACAATGGAGAAGCAAAAGTCTCTACAAACTGTTCAGAACATCAATTTATACTAGTCAGAAATTAAGCCTATTCGCGAGGCGAAGCCTCTCTCGCGACGCGATTCTTGCGAACAGTCTGCAACCTTTGGTATTCTCGTGAGGCGAACAATCCTTCGCGAGGCGAGGAACTGAAGAGTCTTCTTGTTACGCCCGTTATGAACATCAGGGGCCAACCGTGATGCTTTCTGACTTCCAGGCTCGCGAGGCGAATGGATGCTCGCGAGGCGAGACTCTTCATCTTCAAAACTGCCACGGCCGTGACCTTCAACACGGGCAAGCCGTGATCGTCTCTGACTTTTCAGGGTTGCAAGACTCGTGGGGCGAGACCTTCTTCGCGGGGCGAACCAGAGACCTTGCATTTTCTTGGAACAGTCAGGCTTCGGGGTCGCGAGGCGAGAAGGGTAGTCGCGGGGCGAATCCCCTGTTCTTTATTCTCTCAACTTCTACTTAACCTGAAAACAAGGAAATAACCATAAGTGTATTATTTTAACTCAAAACTAGCTAAATTAACCTAAAACTACTCTAGAGACTCAAAACCTTGCTTGAGGACAATCTAATCTAATTCGGGTGAAAATAGGATATAATTTGCACAAAACCCTGGTCATACTAGCCATAAAACTAGATGAGCCAGAGGCTTATCACTTATGCATGAACTCCAGGCTCTTCTTGACAATTCTTTTAATGCACTTTTATCTAATGCTAGCATTCAACAAGAATTGTCACGACTAATCAAAGTGATCACTCCTCTCCATTCCAATCTCCCCATGTCGAGCCGTACACACTTTCTCTCCATCTATAAATTATGGGAGCGGCTCTCTGCAAAGTTAGAAAGGATGACTTATGTCATTTCTTCTTATGAGGAGGAAGAAAAGATTAAAGATGATCTCTTAGCTCGGTTCCGAGATCTGGAAACTTCTAAACAAAAGGAACTTGATCTCATTTCCACCGGAATTCATACCAAAGAGAGTCTCCTGGAGTATCGAAAGAAATTGTTGACAGAGATTGAATTGACAGATCTGAAATGCACCAAGTTTGACAAAGCTCTAGAAAAGAATAGAGACAAAGTCAAAGCCATTGATGACGAATCTATTCAACTCGACCAGAAAGCTGAAAGTGTAGTTGGCAAACTCCGTGCATTACAGCCCGAATATGAAGCTGCTGCTGCTGATAAGACTGATCTGTCCTTTGCATGGGAACAATTGTCCCTCGATTTCAACTTAGGCCAAAATTGATAGTTGTAGTTCTTTTCTTTGTCAAACTCTAATCCTGTAACTTCCAACAATCGTTGATTAACAAAAAGTTTCTCTTTTCTTATCTGCACGTTTATTTACTGTTTGATTTGACTGCATGTTTCCAACCAACTTCGTAACTCATGCTTATCAAATCATCATAGATGCCAAAATAAGTTTTGAAACTTTGGTAAACCAACTCGTATTTAATTTGTTGTCTCTTTGGACCAACTATAAATAATGAGGTTTGCAAATCAAACGATTTCATAGTTGAGTATTTCACATAATATGCTTCCATCTAAAAAAGGTTCTCATTCATTCTTCTTTCTTCCCCCATGGGAGTCTGATCTTACCAGATTAAGACCTCAAACCAAAGTTTCTGTTTTAATGGTCATATTCTTAGTGAAGGTCAGTAACCAACGTAAAAAACGCAGTGGAAGTCAGCAACCAACGTAACATCTAGAGATGACCTCGCTGCACATCCGGGGAGAAGCCTGATCTTGTAACGGAACGAGTGCATCTTGCTCTAGTTCCATCATCTTCATCCTGGAAGGTAGTGGTTCTCTCTTGGTGTCATCTTTATTGTACCATAGCAACTACAACCTTCTGGGTTAAATGATGGTGAGATCTGCTTTTGCCCGTCTCCTTCTCCACATCTCTGCGCATCCTCGACATATGGAGCAACTGAAACCTCACCAAATGGGGAATGAAGCCTCAACAAATTAGGTTATACCACTGCATTGTCGAAGGGAGGAAGATAAAATGCTGTCGAACTTAGCATAGTCTTAAACGTTTAGGATTAAATTAACCTTGATTGACAATTTGTATTATGATAACATGTTGTCATATTGCCAATCTCTATATGGCTTAGACTGACAATATGTGCTTTTGACAATATTTCATTGTATTGCCAATTTAGTGAATATTCTCATTTCTTTTCACTTGTTGTCAATTTTTACTTCCAACATTGTCGGTTTATATTCCTTCAAATACTTGCCATTAATTGACTTAATTTTCAAGCCAGTATCAACATTGACAAGTGCATAAGCATAGGGATGTCAATTTTACCCGTGCCTGCGGATAGCCGCGGATAAAATCCGCAAATGGGTATGGGGCGGGTAGTTAAACGGGTACCCGCAGATAAAATAAACGGGTAATTTCAATACCCGTTTGTTAACGGGGCGGAGGCGGATATTACAGTATCCGTGCCCGTGGGTACCCGCACCCGTTACTTAAATTACTATGATACCCTTTATTTATATATATATATATATATATATATATATATATCTACCAATTCCTAAACCCTAATTTCCCATCCTTCCTTATCAGAACACCTTATGTCCCTCTATCTGCGACTGATTTGAGCTCTTGGGTTTTTTTTTCTTCTCCAACCACACACTGTCCCTGTCTCAACCATTCTTCCTCTATTCTCCTCGCGCGTTAGAGACACTCGCCGCCCCAAAAACCATTCGTCGCTCGTCGTGGCTTAGAGAGCAACCTTACTTGTCGTTGCTCGTCCCGACTCAGATACCATCCTCGCGCGCCGCCGCTCCTCCGCCACCCAGATCCTCGTGCTGCCCTTCTTTCACAACCTCAGGGTGAACTCTAAACTGAATGTTTTGTAGAAGGGGTTGGGACATGAGATTTGAAGCAGAGGTGTCTATGATTCTAAAAAGTCGTCGTCAGCTCGAGCTCGCCGCCGGCCACTGCTGTCTGACGTGCACGACCTCACAGCCTCCCCCCTTTCGTTCTCATGTGCACAGGTTGAAGGAGAAAGCTCCTTATGGATATAAACATCAGATCTAAACATGTTTGTTTAAGTTTAGTGGATGAATTTTTTAATTAAAAAATTGATTTAATTTTTTGTTCATGACTACCCATGGATATCCATAGATACCCGCGAAAACCCGCAAAATCCGTCAACAACCAGCTAAGCGGGTACCCGTGTGGGTACGGGGCGGGCACGAGTGGATTTTTTATCCAACGGGGTGGGTAGCAGGTAGCTAGTATCCGTGCTCGCCCCGCCCAGCCCCGTTGACATCCCTACATAAGCATTTCCAGAAAACGCTTTATCAACTCTAAATGGTCATTCCCATCTCGGTGACCATTTGCCATATTCTCGACAACTTTTATCCATGGGCAATATGACTTTCCACACCAGATAATCTACCTTAAATGATTTGAACTTAACTCGACTATCATAGAATTTTGCAATTCTTTCCTTCCGTCGAATCAAATTTTCTAATGCAATCAATCTTTCATCACTTAACTCATCCTATTCGTCTAGCAATGCATTCCAATATTGGTTGGTAGTTTTGCCTTTGAATGCGAGTAGACTGAAGATTGATTTTGACAGGCAACACAAGATCGTGTCCATAATTTAGCCGATATGGTGAAGTTCCTGTCGTCTGCTTGGGTGAATTTCTATATGCCCACAGTATTTGATCAAGAGTATTATGCCAATTCTTAGGTTGTCGACCCACATGTTTTTTAATAAGACTAATAATGATCTTATTTATGGCCTCAACTTGACCATTAGCTTGTGCATAGTATGGTGTAGATGTGAGTATTTTTACATGCCTAGAACCAGCGTATTCCACAACTTTCTTGCCGACGAATACTGACCCTTGATCTGTTGTCAAAGTGTGGGGTATGCCAAATCGACAAATAATGTTATTTTCAATAAAATTAATTACGTCTTGTTGGGTGACTACTTTAAGGCAAACTGCTTCTACCCATTTGGTAAAACAATCAACTCCAACTAAAATGAATTGATGTCCTTTCGATAAAGAAGGATGTATTTGGCCAATTAAATCCAAAGCCCATCCTCGGAATGACCAAGGCTTGACAATAGAATGTAATTCACTGGCCGGTACATTTTGTATATGGCCATGTTTCTGACATTGTTCACAAGACTTGGCAAACAAAATACAATCTTTAATCATAGTTGGCCAATAATACAAACTTCGTCGAAGAATCCATTTCATTTTATCTCTTGCCTGATGGGCTCCATATATGCCCTCATGGACTTCTGACAGAGCCAAATAAGCATCTTACTCATTCAGGCACTTGTGTAGAGTCCCGTCAATATGCCTTATATATAACAGTCCTCTTTGCATTGTGTAATTCAATGCTTTGTATTTCATTTTCCTATCTACATTCTGACTTGGATTTTCCAAATATGCAATTATTGGCCACCTCCAGTCATTGGGTAAAATTACATCATTAACCAAAATATCTCTTTCTTCTAATGGATATGATAATGCTCTGATTTCCATCAGTCCCGACAAAGTCTTTTGAGATATCTTGTATCCTGAGGCTATTTGAGCCAACTCATTAGCCTCTTGATTTAAATTTCTGGGAATATATTTGACAATTACATCATCGAATTTCTTCATTAACTTACTAGCTATGATACAATATTTTGTCAAGTTGTAGTTGACACATTTATATTCTTGAGTAAGTTGTTTGATAACCAATTGAGAATCCCCAAAGATATGCATATTTTGTGCTTTCATTTCTATTAATATCTCTAATCTGACAATCAAAGCTTCATATTCAGCTTCATTGTTGGAACATGGATACTTAAGTTCAAACATGAACTTAGTAGGAGTTCCTTGTGGAGTCATGGTTAAGATTCCTACTCCACTACCTCCTTGATGCCTTGATCCATCAAAGTAAAGTTTCCAGGGTTGTAAACTGACAACATTTATTTCTGGCACGTCCAATCCTGGATGCTCTACCAAGAAGTCAGCTACTGCTTGTCCTTTGACAGCTTTAGATGATACGTATTGTAAAGAATATTCTGACAAAACAATGGTCTATTTACCAATACGTCCATTAAGGACTGGTTTTGACAACATATACTTTATAACATCAGTTTTGGAAATAACGAATACGTTACATGGCATCATATAATATTTAAGTTTTGTACAAGAAAAATACAATACTAGACATAACTTCTCTATTGCACTATATCTTCTTTCATCATCATTGAGGACTCTGCTTAGATAATATACGGCCCTTTCAACATTGTCGTCATCATCCTGGGCCAATAAACATCCTATAGTGTCTTCAGATGCTGATATGTACAACTTCAACGATCGACGAGGCACTGCCGGCATCATGACCGGTGGATTAACTAGGTATTGCTTGATCTGGTCAAAAGCCTCTTGGTGACAAGGCTCCCATATGAAGCTTTGCTCTGCTTTCAACTTGACCAACGGTGCAAATACTCTTATTCTTCCCGACAGATTTGATATAAACCTTCTTAGAAAGTTAACCTTTCCTAGGAAGGATTGTAGTTCCTTTTTATCTGTCGGTGCTGAGGCTTCCATGATCGCTTTGGCTTTATTTTTGTCCACCTCAATTCCTTTTTTGTGAACTAGAAAGCCTAAGAATTTGGCAGCTAACACTCCGAAGCTACACTTCTCTGGGTTCATTTTGAGGTTGTGTCTTCTCATCCTTTCAAAACCTTGCTTTAAGTGCTCCAAGTGGTCATCTTTGGTTTTGGATTTGACAACCACGTCATCAATATATACTTCTATGAATTTTCCAATCACATCATGGAAAATCGTATTCATTGCTCGTTGATAGCTGGCTCATGCATTCTTTAAACCGAAAGGCATGACAATCCATTCATATGTCTCAATTGCTCCTGGACACTTGAAGGCAGTCTTTGACACATCTTCTTCGGCTATAAAGATTTGATTATAACCTGCATGACCATCCATACAACTTAAAATTTCATTCCCTGATGCTAAGTCGACAAGCATGTCGGCTATTGGCATCGGATACTCATCTTTGGGGGTAGCCATATTTAAATTTCTAAAGTCTATGCATACCCTCATTTTGACATTCTTTTTAATGACAGGAACTACATTAGAAAGCCAATCGACATACCTAGTTGTTCGAATGAACTTTGCTTTAAGTAGTGTTTGCACTTCCTCTTTGATTTTATGCACTACCTCTGGAGCAAACCTTCTACTTGCTTGTTTGACAGGCTTGCAATCCTCCCTAAGTGGCAGCCGGTGTTCAACAAGATCTCTGCTTAAACTAGGTATTTCATCGTAGTCCCATGCAAAGCAATCTTTATACTCTGCAATTAATATGATAAGTTTTTGTTTGTAATCCTTTGGCAGAAAAGCACTGACAAAAATGGGCCTTTTCTTTTCTTCTGTCCCTAAATTTATTTCTTCCAAAGGATCTTTTACTTCAACGTTTTGCTTAACTTCGACTCCTTTCTCAAAACTCAAAGGGCCGTCGTCAATGATACAATCGGATCTTCTCAGGTGTGTTTCAAGGCTTATTGTCGGAACTGGGCCGAGACTTGTCGGCCTCTTCTTTTATCTTTAAGCCAAACTGACTGAGAAGGCTTGCTTCTAATGCATCTTTGTCAATGACCTCTTCGTTGGCAGTCACGGGTATGACATTTGGCTAATATACTTTGAAATCCACGTGTGACTGCTGGGTGTAACATGTGCTATCGTCTGCTTCGACGATCTCCACTTGATCTTGCTCATTCCACAAGATTATTTTCTGATGCACTGTCAAAGGAATTGCTCCCACAGCATGAATCCAATCCCTGCCAAGTAATAAGTTGTAGCTTGATTTGGCTGGAATTATCACGAACAATGTCATTCTCTCGACAGTGCCAACCTGGATATTGAGAAGTACAACACCATCTGATGGAGATGTTTTGCCGCTGAAATCAGTGACGACCATGTCTGTCAGAATTAAGTCTGACTAATCTTTTCCTAGCTTCTTACACATTACCCTAGGCATCAAATTGATAGCAGCTCCTCCATCAATCAGAACTCTATTAGTGGGTCTCCCATCAATTATGGCCTTTACTTGCAATGGCCTTAAATGATTTCTTTGTTCATCAGTGGGCTTCTCTAACTGGGCTATATTGTCGAACACGGTGACCAAATTCTCTTGGACATACATCCAAAAATCATCTGGATTTCTGTCATTGTCGACCATATCCTCATCGTCAGAAAATCCATTTCAAGATATCCTTCATACTCCACAGGGATGACGGAAATCAACCCTATATTCATTCTCATACCTGGTTCCAATGCTGAGAAGGTTGGAAAGATTCTGAGAAGTCTATCTAAACAGTGGAGACCTTTGGTCACTGCTATCTCCCAAGCCAAGGATCTCACTACCTTGATTATGGATGAACTTCTTGGAACACTCACTGTTCATGAGCAAGAACTTGGAGATGAAGTTGCACCAAAGAAGGGCAAGTCAATTGCTCTGAAAGCTGATCAAAAGTCAGCAAAAGTTTCCAAGGCTCTGAAGGCAGATGAGTCATCCAGTGATGCTGACCTATCAGAACTCGAGGATTCTGAGAGTGATGAAGAGTTGTCTCTCCTGACCAGGAAGATAAAGCTTCTCCTACAGAAAAAGAAGTTCAACAAGAGGGATAGGCCATTCAGAAGGTTCAACAAGGACAAGAACTTCAAAGAATCCACCTCAACAGACAAAAGTCCAATTGTTTGCTATGAGTGCAAGAAGCCCGGTCACTTCAAGGCTGAATGTCCTCAACTCAAGAAGGCCCCTTTTAAGAAATTCTTCAAAAAGAAGAAGAAAGGAATGATGGCTACTTGGGAGGATCTGGAGTCAACATCTTCTGATGAAGAAACAGAGGAAGAAGCCAATCTCTGTTTGATGGCCAACACTGACTCAGACTCTGATGATGAGGTACATCCTGACTATGAGGAATTACTTGATGCCTATGAGGAGTTGTTGGAGGAATCCAACTGCTTATCTAAACCCTTCAAATCCCTCAAGAGAGAGTATGTAAAGCTCACCAGTGAGCATAAACAGAAATCTCAAGAGTGCGAGAAGCTGGCTAAAGAGAAGAGTGAGCTGAATACTAAAAAGTCTAATGAAACTAAGATCTCAAGTGAAACATCACCATCTGAAGAAGTTGAAAAACTTCAACAGAAAGTGGAAGAGCTCACTTCTGATCTTGCCAAATTTGTTAATGGTAGAGACAATCTGACTAAGCTACTTGGCAATCAGAAGTACTCTCTTAACAAAGAAGGTACTTGACAAGAAGCACGGATTTCACATCATAAAGTATCAACTAAAGTTCCTACAGTATTTGTTAAGTAAACTGTAACCAAATTAACACTTATTTGTAATTTCAGTGGAAAAACTGGGCATTTTATGTCTAAGTGTATCCATAAGAAGAGAAGGAAGTCTTTACAGACTCCTAGAACTAATAGAAAAGGACCCAGAAAAATATGGGTACCTAAAGATCAAATAATTTTTGTTGCAGATGTCTTCAACAGGATAAAGAAAACACCACTGCTGGTACCTGGACAGTGGCTGCTCGCGTCATATGACAGGAGAAAGGTCTATGTTCCTAGACCTCCAACTTAAGAAAGGAGGACACGTTGTCTTCGGAGGAAATAAGAAAGGGAAAGTTATAGGAATTGGTACTATTGGTGGTAAACCCCCTCTTCCATCTATATCTAATGTTCTTATGGTTAAAGGATTAAGACACAATTTGCTTAGCATAAGTCAATTATGTGATAGTGGTTTTGATGTTTCCTTTACCAAGGATGTATGTATAGTTAAAGACTGTAGTGGCAAAACCTTCTTTTCAGCTAAAAGGCAACAAAATCTTTATAAGATTGAACTGTCCGATCTCTCAGATCAAAGTGTAACCTGTCTGATGTCTAAAGAGGATGAGAGATGGTTATGGCATAAGAAACTAGGACATGCTAGTATGAAACTAATTTCTGAATTAAAAAGGAATAATCTCGTGAGAGGACTGCCTGATATTAGCTTTAAGAAAGATGTCTTGTGTGATGCATGTCAGAGAGGTAAACAGATAAAATCAAGTTTCAAATCTAAAAACCAAGTATCAACCTCTATACCTCTTCAGTTGTTACACATGGATCTGTTTGAACCAGTTAGTGTTGCCAGCCTGGCTGGAAGAAAATACGGATTTGTCATAGTTGATGATTATTCTAGATACACATGGGTACTCTTCCTAACACACAAGGATGAGTCTTTTAAGCCTTTTTCAGTATTCTGTAAAAGAGTACAAAATGAGCACGATTTCTGTATTTCTACCCTTAGAAGTGATCATGGGGGAGAATTTGAAAATGAGCAGTTTAGACAGTTATGTGAGGAGAATGGAATCTCTCACAATTTCTCTGCACCTAGAACTCCACAGCAAAATGGAGTGGTTGAGAGAAAGAACAGATCTCTGCAAGAGATAAATAGATCTATGCTCAATGAAAATAATCTCCCTAAGTACTTTTGGGCAGAAGTTGTAAACACTGCTTGTTATGTACAAAACAGAATACTTATTAGGCCTTTTCTAAAAAGGACTCCTTATGAATTGTGGAAAGGAAAAAGCCCCAACATATCTTATTTTCATTCTTTTGGATGTGAATGTTTTATTCTGAATACCAAAGATAATCTTGGAAAGTTTGATTCTAAGGTAGATAAAGGTATTTTCGTAGGTTATTCTGAAAAGTCTAAGACTTTTAGAGTATACAATTCAAGAACTTGTATTATTGAAGAATCTGTTCATGTTAAATTCAATGATGGATTAAAGACTGATAAAGAACTATCAGATCTAGAAGATGATCTTGCAGGTCTTGATATAAACAATCCAGAAAGTCAACAACCCGATCTAACCAAAACAGAACATGTGCCTGAGGCTGAAAGACAAGTGGAACAAACGAGTCAGCAGACAAGTCAAGATCTTCACGATGATCTCAAAAGGGATTAGAAGTTCAACACTCATCATCCTAAGGATCTTATTATTGGAAATCCTTCTGAATGAGTAAGAACCAGATCCACATTAAGAGAATCAAGCAATGTGGCCTTTATTTCAGATTTGGAGCCTAAACGCATTGAAGAAGCTCTTGAGGATGAAAGCTGGATTCTTGCTATGCAAGAAAAACTTAACCAGTTCACCAGAAATTATGTCTGGACTCTTGTCTCTAAGCGAAAAACAAGTCGGTTATTGGAACAAGATGGGTCTTCATAAACAAATTAGATGAAGAAGTTAAAGTTGTCAGAAATAAGGCAAGGTTAGTAGCTCAAGGCTATAACCAACAAGAAGGTATTGGTTATATTGAAACCTTTGCACCTGTAGCTAGAATAGAAGCCATACGCATTTTAATGTCATATGTTGCACAACACCAAATTACCCTATTTCAAATGGATGTAAAAAGTGCTTTTCTAAATGGTATAATTGAAGAAGAAGTGTATGTTAAACAACCCCCTGGTTTTGAGGATACTGATAAACTAGATCACGTTTTCAAACTTAAAAAGGCATTATATGGTTTGAAACAAGCACCTAGAGCATGGTATGATAGACTCAGTTATTTTCCCATGCATAATGGTTTTACTAGAGGACAAGTGGACACTACTCTGTTCAAAAAATGCTCTAAAGAGAACTTTATTATAGTCCAAATATATGTTGATGATATTATTTTTGGAGCAACTAATGAAAAGCTGTGCAAGGAATTTTCAAATCTAATGCAAGCTGGATTTGAGATGAGCATGATGGGAGAATTGAAGCTCTTCCTTGGATTACAAATCAAGCAGACAAGTGATGGAATTTACATTCATCAACAAAAATATACCAAGGAGATACTCAAGAAATACAAAATGGAAAATGCAAAGCTCATGAAAACCCCTATGCAACCCAATGCAAAACTAAGCAAAGATGATGAAGGTAAAAAGGTAGATCAAACTGTCTAAAGAGGTATGATTGGCTCACTACTGTACTTAACTTCAAGCAGACCTGACATTCAATTTAGTGTCTGTATATTTGCTAGATTCCAATCTGATCCTAGAGAATCTCATCTTAAGGCTGTTAAAAGAATATTTAGATATTTGCTTGGAACTACTAATCTTGGTTTGCTGTATTTAAGATCAAAAGAATACAGATTAGTGGGATATTGTGATGCTGATTTTGCTGGAGACAGAATAGAAAGAAAAAGCACAAGTGGAGGATGTCACTTCTGGAGCAAGTTTAGTCTCATGGTCAAGAAAGAGGCAGACAACCATTGTCCTATCTACTGCTGAAGCAGAATACATCTCTGCTGCTAGTTGTTGCTCTCAACTCTTATGGGTAAAACATCAACTTGAGGATTACTCTATTTATGAACATAACATATCTGTATGGTGTGATAATTCGAGTGATATATGCTTAACTAAAAATCCAATTAAGCATTATAAGGCTAAACATATTGAAATCAAACATCATTTCATTAGGGATTATGTTCAAAAAGGCATCTTTGATATTAAGTTTGTTAAAACTGAAAATCAATGGGCTAATATTTTCATTAAACCCCTCGCAGAAGATAGGTTTTTATTTATTAGAGATAATCTAAACATGCATTGCATTGTTGAATGACATGTCTGAATGTTAAGCTGTCTGTGCTAAATCTGTCATTACTCCTATATACATGTTCTTTCAACTAAGCATTAGTTCAGGGGGAGTAATGATACAATAGTTTAAGTGGAGTATGTCTAATATGCTTGCTGCATTACTATGATTTTCTTAAACATGTTATCATTGCCCTTAACATATCACATAAATAAAACTTGATAACCCTTTTTGATGTTGACAAAAGGCGGAGAATAGGAGAAATTGAGATTTGTGATAGAAATATGTCTAATATGAATATGAAATGGGTAAATGAATATGATATAACCTGTTCGCTTAAAGAAAATTTCAACCTGTCTGATATATGCTATTTTCTTTGTTGATATTTTCTGAGGTTCATTAAATCATCTCAATGTTTGTCATCATAAAAAGGGGGAGATTGTTAAGTCTCTAAAATGTCTGATGTGCATTTTCCTAAGTTTTGATGAGAACTAAACATTAGTTAATGATTTAATTAACCTTCATATTGGTTGCTAACCTGTCTATCGAGTGTGCAGATTAAATATGACAAACAGACTCCCAACAAATTAAAAAAAGGAGACGTCCAACAAAGTGAAAAAAGGAGACGTCCAACAAAGTAAAAATGGAGACGTCCAACAAAGTGTAAAAAAGCAGACGTCCAACACTGTAGTGATTGCAGCGCACGCCCAGAACGTAAGAGATAGAAACTTGAGTCCACCAAAGTGATGAAAGCCAACGTCTACTAATGTGGCATTTGGAGCGCGTCCATTAAGGTATCAGAACAGCGCGTCCATTAAAGTATCAGAACAGCATGTCCATTAAAGTATCAGAACAGCGCGTCCATTAAAGTCAGAATGGCTAGTCCAATGACGTGGCATATGGAGCTCGTCCATTAAGATCAGAATGGCTCGTCCAATGACGTGGAGTTAAAGGTGTATCCGTCCAATGACGTGGCAAATAGAGCTCGTCCACTAGAGTAACAGAGGCTCTCATCCACTAAAGTAACAAAGGCTCTCGTCCACTTAAGTAACAGAGGCTCTCGTCCACTGGAGTAATAGAGGCTCTCGTCCACTATAGTTACAGAAGTGCTCGTCCACTAAAGGTGACAGAAGCACTCGTCCACTAGTCTTCGGTCTTGCTGAGTATTTAATATGGAGCTCGTCTACTAGCCCAAATGAACGCAAATTCTATAAGGATTATCAGAATCTTAGTTCAAGAACCAGAAAGAGACTTGAAGCCTTCTCTCCTACTCAGTTTCACGATTATCAAGAAAAGTCAGAAGCTACTCTCTCAAGCAACCTTGGATAATCAGAACCAAAGACCAGTTAAAGAATGCTTCCAACGTGCTTTATTCCCTAGTACCTCTGGTCCTTACACAAAAAGGAAAGTCTACTCAGTAAAGTACAAAAAGATCTCTGCACAACTTTGATATGGTTATATCACGATGCATAAAGCCACGATCCTTCATGTTAGAGTACAACCAACGTTCCTATTGCATTAATGGCTGCCCAAAACGACTCTATTGCATTAATGACTGCCCAGAACGACTCTATTGCAATTAATTAAGTTATGCTTGAAGCCAACATCTGAGGGAATGTCTCTAACGGATCCTAAATGCTTGAAGATCATAAATACATAAGCCATTGAAGATGAAAAAACAGAGAATAGACATTGCATTAAAACGCCATTACTCTGCGCATTAATTTCTTCATTCTTTTATTCTGTATTCTTCAATCATTTGAAGTTATTACGCAGACTTTCCTAAGACTTACATTTAAACCACTCAGAGTGTTAGTGACAGATCTGCCTGTGAGAAGTTGTATTTATTGCAAACCAAATCTCTCAAACAAACCAGAGTGAGCCTGAAGAGGCTAAGTGTGAAAATAATACTTGTCATGAGCCTGAAGAGGCTAGGTGTGAAAACAATACTTGTCTTGAGCCTGAAGAGGCTAGGTGTGCAAATAATACTTGAGTCTGTAACCTTATCAGTTATAGTGGATAAATCTTGGTGCTACCAAGGACTGGACGTAGCTCTTTGCTTTGAAGAGTGAACCAGGATAAATAATCGTGTCAATCTCTCTTCCCTTAAACTCTTTAATTGCCTTAGTTTTCTTACGTCTATCAACTGGTGTGCTTGCAAAAGTCACCCGTCCATCCTGTATTCTTCCACTCGTCCAAATCTAGCCTTTTTGTTTACGAAAAGATTTCAACTCTGCTTAAATTCTGATAAACACAATTCAACCCCCCCCCCCCTTCTCGTGTTTATAGCTGTCTATTTCAGAAAGTTCATGTAGTTTCTCACTCTTTGTTAGGGGTGGCTACATATATTACTATTCTCCAAATTCGTGATAATGTTACCAAATGTATTGCGTTCTCCATTATTAATGAAATTACTTAACTTTTCTTTTGTAAAAAAAAAACATATCCATATTAACATTGTTAATACAGTGTTTAAAATGTTTAATTTTAATGTATTGTTAGTATTTTTTTTATATTAATCATACATCATTACATATATATCGGTTTTTTTATAATTATCACAAAAATAAAATACTTTTTACAATATGCCAGTACCTAATTAAAAAATAATATAAAAAACTTTCATATTAATAATACATTCAAGTTCAATTCGTATTAAAAAAAAAAGTTCAACTCTAGAAAAATTGCCTCCTTCATAAAATCGTGTATCCAATGTTCCATGCAATTTATACTTAAATTATATGCCTTTATATTTACCATGTGTATTTTTTGGTAGGATATTCTCTTGTCGATAATCATAGACTAATTTCGGGATCACTGGAAATGAGTTTTGTCTCTTTCAATAAAGTTTTTCCATACATATGGTAGGAGTCAAACTCCTAATGACATGCTTAAGAAGCTCAACTATCTACTAACCGTGTGGACTAGGTGGTATTTACCCATGTGTACAATGCACACATGTATAGTATTTTTTTATAACCATGATATAGATATGAAGAATCCATCACCGTTAGCAGTGACTAATCTCCGTCGGGGAACATGTTGGGCACACAAGGTGGGTTCTCCCCTCCCAACCAGGTTTTCTATATACATAAGAGTCAGGATTCGAACCATTGACCACTTGACTAAGGTGTTCAAGTCCCTTACCACTTGGACCAATCACATGCATAGTACAATATCAGTTAATATTTATTTTACCTTTTGAATTTGGAGAATGAGTGGCATTTATTATTCAGTCCTAATTCTTACTATGTATATTTTTTAGTTCCACAAGATATCATCCACGCACAAATGTGAAGACTATTTCCTTGAGGTACTGGACCACATTGAAAGGTTGACATTTCCCAACCAGATTTTCCCTATGCCACTTGCTCAAAGTACTCAAACTCGTTACCACTTGAACCAACCATATATTGATATTCTTACCGTGTATATGCATTCATATTAATGTTGGTACATCCATGCTTATTCTTATATTATTATTATTTTTAAGGTGGTGACACTAGTGCAGAAAAACCGATGTTTAAAAACCGATGTTTAAAAACCGATATTGATATTATTATTATTGTTACTTTTCACATCGGTTTTAAAACCGATGTTTAAAATATATTTTTAACAGCGGTTTTCAAAATAACCGATGTGGAAAGTTCATTTGTCACATGGGTTCACTAGTGCAAAATATACATTTAACATCAGTTTTTTAACATCGGTTTTAACAAAACCGATGTGAAATAGGAGGCGGTGGCATTTTTGAAATTAAACTGAAATATTTTAACATCGGTTATTATATAAACCGATGTGATAAAATATTTAACATCGGTTTTAAATAAAACCGATGTGGAAAAGTGAAACTAAAAAAAAAATATTAGACATAAAATTAGACATCGGTTTTGAATAACCGATGTGGAAAATGGAAACAAAAATAAAATTTTTTTAATCAGCCATAAGATTGCACATCGGTTTTCAGATAACCAATGTAGTAAATTAAAAATAAAATAAAATTTTAAAATAAATTGTAAGTTTCTACATCGGTTTCCATATAACTGATGTGAAATATCACTAACCACATCGGGTTTTTTAAATCGATGTGTAATATTTTACAAAAACCTAAGTTTCTATTTTCATTCCCTCCTACTCTTCACGCCGTCTTCCATTCCATTTGTTTTTCATTCCTTTGTCACTGCTTCTCCATCTCTCTCACTACTCTATGCTTCGTCCCTACTGCTCGCCGATCTCCGTTTCTGCCTCCGCTTCTGCTTCTGCTTCTCCCTCCCATCTCTGTCTCTCAAGTGAATAAAACAGTGTGAGTGAGGAGTGTAGTCAACCATCTCTGTCCAGACCTAAGCATTGTCTAGCTGCACAAACTGGATACAGAGGTCCGTCCCTGCATATTGAAGGTATGGCTTTTGAGCAGTGAGACTTTTGAACTAAAGTTAAATCTGATTCCCTTTTTCATCTCCATTTTGAAGGCCAACTCTATTACTTTTTTTCAGTGAATGAGGTGACGAGCTAGGTGATCATAGTTGCAATTTTTTTTTTGCCTGAATATGCATTGGAGACTATTTCATCACTTCCCTAAGCATCTCCATTTTGCAGGCATTTTATATTACTTTAGTTCTGATGTGCAGAGAGGTTGGAGTGCAACGTAGCACTTTCGAAGGTACCTTCTTAATGATATCTATGGTGCTGATTGAATTTCATGTTAATGGTTTGCTTATCTTTTACCTCAGTTTCTCTAAGTAATGTGGCAAACAATTGCAAAATATAAGGGTTTGTAAAACATGTATATAAAAAGCTTAAAGATCAATTATAATATGGCAAAGATGTATGCAAAGAGGTATACACTAAATTTTTAGTAGCATTTTACCCGTTTTGGTTTAGTTGCAACTTGCAAAGATGTATGAAAACAATTATAACCTAAATTTTCAGTAAGATATTAGCATTTTTAGCACCATTTTATATTTATAGTATAGCAAAGATGCCCTGTTGTTGATTGATTTCTGAAAGCCTTTGGTTCTGATTTGCAGGGAGATTGGAAAGGTCACTATGTAGCACTTTCTAGCCTGTTATGCTGTTTTGTTTTTTATACATACATGAGTGGTGGGCCAATCTAGATTTTGGAAAATCTAATTACGTTTATATATATATATAGGTGATCAACCTCTGGCTCATCTAGTTTTATGGCTAGTATGATCGTGGTTTTGTGCTAATTATATCTCGTTTTCGCCCAAATTAGACTTGATTGTCGTCAAGCAACATTTTGAGTCTCTAAAGTATTTTTAGGTTAATTTAGTTGATTTGGAGTCGAATAAAGCACTTACTGCTATTTCTTGTTTCCAGGTAATAAAGAGAAGCAGTTCTGGAGTTTTTCGCCTCGCGAGAGGCTACTCGCCTCGCGAACCTGAAGCCTGATTGTGCCAGAAATGCCATCCTTTATGTCTCGCCCCGCGAATACTTGACTCGCCTCGCGAGAAATCCAACCCTGAAAGACAGAGACCATCACGGCCTACCCGTGCTGAAGGTCACGGCTGTGACAGTTTGGAATTTGAAGAGTCTCACCTCGCGAGAGAGCCAAACACTGAAGACTGTTCATAATATTCGCCTCGCGAAGGTATTCTCGCCTCGCGAGCGCGCGGAATCCAGTATCTGTATTTATATCTGTTTTAGGGCAGAACTGAGGGGCTTCTCATCTTCTTTTCTTTCCCATTTCTGACGGCTGCGAATTTGTTCTTAGGTTTTTATCATAGTTGTTGATGGAAAACTAGTCTCCTTTGATTGATCTACTGTAATCGGGTTCCATTGACACTTGAGGTTATGTAATTCCCATTCTTATTGCTATTATCTTTCAATACTTATGCTATATGCCTTGTTTTCTTAATTCAAGTTGTGTAGAATAGGTATTGATTTGTTTCGATGATTTTATGTTCCTGAATTTAATCGCGTTTGCTTAATTCGCGTGTGTTCATTCGTGTTTGCTTAATTCACGAGGGCTTCACCCCGTTTGCTTAATTCAGGAATTAGGAACATATGTCTCGTAGCGTTGGTTTCGCTTGTTAATTGATGCTACAATCGAAAAGGGATTAGAATCTGCTTAGGGCATAGAATTATATAAATCGATGATAGTGGGAAACCGAGAACAGTAGGTTAATCGCTTTTAGCTTATTATTATTAGTCACTAGTTTGCATTGTTTTCCTTAACTGTTTTCTTAATTGCGTCCTTAATCTCAAACCCCCCAAAAACTGATTTTGTGTTAATAACAATCCCAGAGTCCTTGTGAGACGATACTCGAGTTGTCGCACTTTCCCTAACTACATATTTTTGTAAACCGCTCGCCTTTTGACGCGTGCGCGACAGCGCGTCAAAAATTGGCACCGTTGCCGGGGACTCTTATTGTTATTAACAGAAAATATATATATATATATATATATATATATATATATATAAAATCTTGCATTGCTGAATTAGTTACGGCTGCTTGCCTGGTTGTGAATTTTAGTACGCCCCATGGATAATTACATGTATGGTTATATGCCTAATGTTGATTATAAGCCACCATGCATATATTATCCTAACTTTGCTGGAAGTTATGAGTTTAGCAGTGGTTTTGACATGATTGGAGTGAATGAGGAGCAACCTTTTTATCATAGCCAACATGGAGGAGAACGCGGCAGCTTGGATGAGATTGCCTCTTTAGTGCATCAAATGACAGTAAGTCAGCACCCATATCAGCCTGACCCTACACTAGCCCAACTCAATCTGGAAGACTTGGTGCAACAAATGGCAGAGAACAACCAACGGATGGCAGAGAACAATCAACGGATGATAGAAGCTGGTTTTCAGAATTTGGCCGCTCAAATGGATCAAAGCCAACAGAGGATAGAAGCTGATTTTTAGGAGTTAGCCGCTCAAATTGATCACATTGCCTCCACCTCGGCTACACTGCAAACTCAACGTCTTATTGAGGAACATACAGATTCACAGATAGTTGTTCTTGACAATACTTCCTCTGAGGATAATTTTGATAATGATGTCAAGAATACTTCTATTGATGAACTGTGTGTTGAATCTCCAGATATTCACGCCTCCCCTGATTCTATCTATTATACTTCATGTGCTGATTGTACTGACTTTGCTTCGTGTGTAGCATGTTTTGAAAGCTCATTCTTTTCAGGGTGCGAGGAGCAAAACAACCATATGGAACATGGGACACATGAGGTTGAGGGCCCTGTTCAGCCAAGAAACACAGAATGAGGATCATGAGGACATCTGCTGCACCATGCTTGAGGATGATGATGAACCTTTGGAATTAAATGATTCTATTAATTCATATGCATGTGTTGAATGTGATGGGACTGATGAATTGTGTGCTGAATTTCCAGACATTCAAGCCTTTTCTGATTCTGTTTATTGTACCATATGTACTGACCATACTAACACTAACCTTTGTGTGGTGTGTGCTGAGAATTCTGCATGTATAGCAGGTGATGGATTTGTTAGTGCAGTGAATGAAGATCGTGCAGAAGCTGAAGCAGCACCAGAAATCCTCACTACCTGTTTGCCACCTCCCACTGTGGAACCACCAGCAATGGAGTTCAAGCCTCTGGATTTTTCACCATGGCCAGTCCAAGTGGTTGAACCCCAATTTTATTGGGAGGACTTTGTTGAGAAAGAGGTCAACTGTGACCCGAGAGGGAGTGAGAAGTTCGCCGCACTTGGCGGAGTTACCATGATTATCAAGCGCCCACTCCCATACTTATGCTACAAGCCATGGGATCCGGGAGGATCATATTGCAATATGGGCATTCCGTGTCCGCTGTATCACAGACAGTGGGATCCCGGTGGAACCATCTCCATGAGTTTTCTCTAAACTCTCTTCTTTTTAATTATCGTTGCTTTGTTTTTGTTTGGTTTTCTTCAGCTCTTGAATAATTTGAGAAGATCAAGAGTTGTGTGTTGAGTCTTGTGTTGGCAAGCTTGCTCGAATTTGATTGAATTTTGCATAGATGGATTGCATGTCATATGTTAACTGTTGATGATTCCCCCTAGGTCTTGAAATTTGAAAATTTAATCCCCATGAAAAATTGAAAACTGAACTTTGAGATATTTTGTTGTGATGGCATGATTTATGATAAGTTTGGGGTGAAGGGGTGCACACACTAGGGATAGAATCTCGGTCAAACAATTTGAAAAAATGTCCAGGTGAGGATTTGAGCCTCCAGCATGTTTTTAATTGTGAGAATCGCTTTCAAGTTGCACTTTCCCGAATTTGCTTGAATCTCTTTATGGTTTGCATGTTTATGTGTTTGCATCAAATGATTTAGGCATTTTCTTTGTAAATAACCACTTGGCCTAAATTGAACCATCCCTAATGCATGTTCCCTAGTTAGCCCCATTGAGCCTAATTAGCCTGTTAATTCTTGATGACCTCATGTTATGAGCCTAAATCTGAAAAACCATGTTAACCCGATCTTAGAATTAGGAGAGCATGAATCCTTAGCAAGAGAATGGTTGCAAGAAACTAAATTTGGGGTGGCTACAAGGACGTGACATGTCATTCTGGGGTGAGAAAAAGACAAAAAAAAATAATAATAAAAAGGTTGGAGCCAAAGGCAAAGAAAAAAAATAAAAAAAATAATAATAATAAAAAGTGCAAAAATGTCAAAAAGGTTATTAGAAGAAAAAGGTTGTAGTCACCCAAGGCAAAAAGGAAAAAAATGGAAAAAGGAACTTGAGTGGAAATTCAATGTATCAAATGCTCATGCTCTCTTAGTTCCTAGGGACTTAAGCCTAGTTCCTTTGTATATCCTACCCTTAGCCAGGCCCCATTACAACCTTTAAAAGACCTTTTGATGTTGCATGCATGTTTTCGTGGGAACCTTGATTGAGATGAAAATCAAATTCATGGGAAGTGTTCTTGAAAGGTGAACTGAGTGAAATGTTGTTAGCCTAGACAAATTGAGTGAATGAGTGAAACACTAAATTCCCTTGTGAGGAAGGCGATTGTTTGAATTTGGTGATCTCCCTTTTGTGTGTAACTTGGATCCCTTGCTTAGATTAATGATTGCTTGAATGATGAAATTCTCAATTGTTTAGAGTGAATGCATGTGGGGATTGCTTTGTTTGAAAGGGGGGAACATTGAAGGAAAAATTATTTTGGTGAATTGCTAGAAATTTGTGCAAAGTTGATTGAATCCTTTAAGCTTGCCATGTCTTGAGTCTTTTTAAGTTTTTGAGTTTTAGTTTGCTTGGGGACAAGCAAAGTTTAAGTTTGGGGTATTTTGATCAGCCTCTGGCTCATCTAGTTTTATGGCTAGTATGACCGTGGTTTTGTGCTAATTATATCCCGTTTTCGCCCAAATTAGACTTGATTGTCGTCAAGCAACATTTTGAGTCTCTAAAGTATTTTTAGGTTAATTTAGTTGATTTGGAGTCGAATAAAGCACTTGATGCTATTTCTTGTTTCCAGGTAATAAAGAGAAGCAGTTCTGGAGTTTTTCGCCCCGCGAGAGGCTACTCGCCTCGCGAACCTGAAGCCTGACTGTGCCAGAAATGCCATCCTTTCCGTCTCGTCCCGCGAATACTTGACTCACCTCGTGAGAAATCCAACCCTGAAAGACAGAGACCATCACGGCCTACCCGTGCTGAAGGTCACGGCTGTGACAGTTTGGAATTTGAAGAGTCTCGCCTCGCGAATAATAAGCTCGCCTCGCGAGAGAGCCAAACACTGAAGACTGTTCATAATATTCGCCTCGCGAAGGTATTCTCACCTCACGAGCGTGCGGAATCCAGTATCTGTATTTATATCTGTTTTAGGGCAGAACTGAGGGGCTTCTCATCTTCTTTTCTTTCCCATTTCTGACGGCTGCGAATTAGTTCTTAGGTTTTTATCATATTTGTTGATGGAAAACTAGTCTCCTTTGATTGATCTACTGTAATCGGGTTCCATTGACACTTGAGGTTATGTAATTCCCATTCTTATTGCTATTCTCTTTCAATACTTATGCTATATGCCTTGTTTGCTTAATTCAAGTTGTGTAGAATAGGTATTGATTTTTTCGATGATTTTATGTTCCTAAATTTAATCGCGTTTGCTTAATTCGCGTGTGTTCATTCGTGTTTGCTTAATTCACGAGGGCTTCACCCCGTTTGCTTAATTCGGGAATGAGGAACATATGTCTCGTAGCGTTGGTTTCTCTTGTTAATTGATGCTACAATCGAAAAGGGATTAGAATCTGCTTAGGGCATGGAATTATATAAATCGATGATAGTGGGAAACCGAGAACAGTAGGTTAATCGTTTTTAGCTTATTATTATTAGTCACTAGTTTGCATTGTTTTCCTTAACTGTTTTATTAATTGCGTCCTTAATCTCAAACCCCCCAAAAACTTATTTTGTGTTAATAACAATCCGAGAGTCCTTGTGAGACGATACTCGAGTTGTCGCACTTTCCCTAACTACATATTTTTGTAAACTGCTCGCTTTTTGACGCGTGCGCGACAGCGTGTCAATAGGACTCACACTTATGTGCTTATAATCCATTGACACTGTCCAAGTTTCAGAATCCATTAGGTGATAGTGCTTTTGAAAATGGTAAATTTATTGTGACTACTTTGAACCATCTCTTAAATTTTATTTTGTGATGTGGTGACAGTGTTATTGAACTACCTACTAATAATTGATACAAACTAATTGAAATGGTAGCCTCATTCTTTAAAACTGATACATCTCAATTCAATATTTTTAATAGACCTAATTGAACACAGAAGATAATTCAAGCAGTATCCATGTGCCGAATCTTTCATTCTCCTTATTGTTGCTGTCGTTTGTTTTCTACATTAATTCCCTTCTACCAGTACTCCAATCCATAATCATATGATATCAGTATGTTGTACAGAAAAATTTAAGAATTCTATGCCATCTTAGATAATCGAAAGGAAATTGTACTTTGTGATAATCTTCTGCTATTGCTTACTTTGTGCAGTTTATTTAGCACGGTTAGTATGACACCTAGCTACCGAACTCTATTCTATCAGTCATTATACTTCTTGTTGGAGAAATCATGGCCACCAATTTGGCGTAGCAGTAGTGTTGGTCTATAGCCTTTAAATCTGTTGGGAATGTGCTGTCTTGTTTCAGCTTTTGTTTTCATTAGTTTAATCCACGTGAATCTAGATCTGTCATCAATAATTGTTAGGAAATACCTATGACATCAAAAACAGATTGTGAAACAGAAGTGCTAATTGGAAAAGAATTATTTCTTTGTTTTTCATAGTGACAAGCAGCACAGTTTGTGTGTACAAGAGATGACATATTACAATGTTGCTTTTGTGTAAGAGAGTAACATTTGTCTGAAATATGACCTAGCCTATGGTGCCAAAAATCAATGGATGTGGCAGTACATTTATTATTTGTACAATGAAGAATAGAAACAGATTTTTGGCATTGGTTGTTTGACCATTAGCCTAAGAGACAGGTATTGGTTCTAGTGTTAAGTGACAAGAAGCACGGATTTCACTTTATAACATGAAAATCAGATAATCAGCATGCATCTTCTTGTCAAGTGTTAAAAATGTCTAATGCTCGTCTAAATAAAATTTCTAGTAGTTAGATCTTTTTGGCCATTGACCTATATATTGAATTACTGACGGAGTTCTTCATACATATCCTATATGACTCCTTTTTAAGCATTTCTAACATTTAGCATTTCTACCAATCATTGACGCTGACCAACTTTCGTACTCTATTTGTAGAACAAGAAATTGACAAGTGTTATTTTCCTGGACTGCGGATCTGATTTGAGGAGTAGTCATAGGGTTCCTGGTGAGTTTCATTCAGTTACTCAGAAATTTAGTTACAACTTACAAGTGTGTCACCATTAATCAACCATATCATTAAGTTGTAGATCTCTTCAGCTTTGCTGTCTTGTATTTTGCCTATTGAAGTTTCAATGACTATTTACAGAATTCTCTCAATTCTAGAATGATTAACTCAAGGAAGAGTTTTTAGTTGGCAGGTGTACAAGTGTCTTTGACTCCGTTGCATAGTGCTACTGCCTCTGCTTTGTTCACTTCTCTGCTGTCTTTGCACAATAACAACTCGGGTTGTCTCTCAGAAGGTACGTTTTGGCTGAAAAGCTTTCATTGGAGTTTTAATGTATTTTCTTGAAAATTTATTTGATTCGAGAATAAGCCCACAATAATTAGTAATGCCTTAGTTTCCCGTTTGAGATGCAATACTAATGAGCACACGTGTATGTGCTTAATGTACCGCTCATTGTGTTGGATCTTGAATTGTCCAAAGTTGGACGGTTTGGGAAAAAACTTTTTCTTAATTCAGTTAACATAGTTATTCATTGATTCTAATGTTATATACTTGATGAAAGTTCGGATTGATACATTTCCTTTCGTTCTCCGGGTGCATACTTTATCATGGTGGACGTCAACGCGTTCAAGTAGTGTACGTCGGAGACCGAAGGGAAATGCTGCAGAAATTTTGTTGAGTATGAGCATGAGAGTTAAGGACTAACTGTTAACTTAATGTTGAAAAATTTTCTTCTCGAATGGGATAGGGCCATACCCTGTCATAAGAAGTGGTTGATGAATATGTTGGACTAAGTACGAAGTTATTGGTTTAGTTATGGATCGCGGTTGGATGAATGCTAGACGGACAAGTGATGAGTATGAGAATGGAGTGGAAGATTTTCTACAGTTTGCAAAAACAAATGCTCCTGATAGTGGTAACGGAAGGTTTTATTGTCCTTGTGTTAACTGTTTGAATGAGAGACGACTAGAAGCTGAGGAGATACGTGATCATCTTATTTGTGAGGGGATTTGCAAGAGTTATAAAACATGGATATGTCATGGTGAATCGTTAGACAGGCCGAGGGTGTCGGATAGAGAGGAAGTTGATGACGTGGAAATGGACGATGGACTAGAGGACATGATCCCTGATGTTGGGCAAGAGTCTTTTCGGCGCGCACATGTGTATGATACTTTATGCAGTGATGCGAAAGTGGCTTTGTATCTGGGGTGCACTAATTTCACACGGCTGTCAGCGGTGTTAAGATTGTTCAATGTGAAGGCGAGAAATGGGTGGAGCGATAAAAGCTTTACCGAATTGCTTGAGTTGTTGAAAGACATGCTTCCAGAAGGCAACACATTGCCATCTCGAAACTATGAGGCGAAGAAGATATTGTGTCCGATGGGTATGGAGTATAAGAAAATACACGCTTTCCCCAATGATTGCATATTGTACAGGAAAGAGTTTGAAGAGATGCACGAGTGCCCCAGGTGTGGGGTATCACGCTACAAAGTGAAGGATGGTGATTCTAGTTGTGATGTGGTCACCAAAGGTCCTCCTGCGAAGGTGTTATGGTATCTTCCCGTGATTCCGGGGTTCAAGAGATTGTTTGCTAATGTAAATGACGCAAAGAACATTAGATGGCATGCAGATGAGAGGAAGTGTGATGGATAGCTTCGGCATCCGGCCGATTCTTTGCAATGGAAGAGAATTGATAGTTTGTTTCCCGGATTTCGGCAATGAGCCCAGAAACCTCAGGCTTGGACTTGCTACCGATGGAATGAATCCATATAGAAACTTAAGTAGTATTCATAGTTCATGGCCTGTTCTCCTGGTAATTTACAACCTGTCTCCTTGGTTGTGCATGAAGCGCAAATACATTATGTTAAGTATGATGATTTCAGGTCCTAAACAGCCAGGAAATGATATTGATGTTTATCTGAGTCCCTTGATTGAAGACTTAAGAATGTTGTGGGATGAAGGCGTTGATGTGATCGACGAGTATTGCCGTGAGACATTCAGATTGCGTGCCATGTTATTTTGCACCATCAATGACTTTCCAGCATACGGGAACCTATGTGGGTATAGTGTTAAGGGGCATAAAGCATGTCCAATATGTGAAGAAGGCACATGTTACCATCAACTGCAACATGGAAGGAAGACGGTTTACCTAGGGCATCGGAGATTTCTCCGACGTAATCATCCTTATCGTAGATTGAGAAAAGCTTTCAATGGACTTCCGGAGAATGAAATTGCTCCAGTGGCCTTGACTGGAGAGCAAGTTTATGAAAAGGTGAACAACACTAATGTTATCTATGGGAAGACCCAGAAGAAGGCTACCGAGAAGAAAATATGGAAGAAGAGGTCAATCTTCTTTGATCTTCCATACTGGTGCAAGCTTGACGTAAGACATTGTATTGATGTGATGCATGTGGAGAAAAATGTGTGTGACAGTTTAATCAGAATGCTTCTCAACATTCAAGGCAAGACAAAGGATGGTGTGAATGCTCGTCTGAATCTAGTTGCGATGGGTATACGAGAGCAGTTAGCTCCACTTAAAGTGGGGGATAAGAAGACTTATTTGCCCCCGGCATGTCATACTTTATCAAAAAAAGAGAAAAGAAGTTTCTGTGAATGTCTACGGGGAGTCAAAGTGCCACAAGGTTACTCTTCAAATATCAAAAGACTTGTCTCAATGAAAGATCTCAAATTAGTGGGCTTAAAGTCTCATGATTGTCATGTCTTGATGCAACAACTACTACTGGTGGCCATTCGTGACATATTGCCTAAAAAAGTCAGACATGCCATTACTAGGTTATGCTTATTCTTCAATGCTATATGTAGCAAGGTCATTGACACTAAAAAGTTGGATGACTTGGAAAATGAGGCAGCCATTATATTGTGCCAATTGGAGATGTATTTTCCACCTTCATTTTTTGACATTATGGTTCATTTGATTGTTCATCTAGTGAGGGAGATTAGATTGTGCAGCCCCGTTTATTTAAGGTGGATGTACCCGGTTGAGCGATACATGAAGATCTTGAAAGGATATATAAAAAATCCACACCGTCCCGAAGCATCTATTGTTGAAAGGTATGTTGCAGAAGAAGCTATTGAGTTTTGTACAGACTACATGTCAGAAGCGGAACCTGTAGGGCTTCCGAAGTCTCGTCACGAAGGAAGATATGATGGTAAGGGTACACGAGGTATCACTGTTAAGAGCATGGATCGGGAGGAAGTGCTTCAAGCACATTTGTATATATTGAATAACACTGATGAGGTTGAACCATACTTATGTGAGCATAAAAGCATCATCAATGAAACTTACCCTAGAATGAATGGAAAATGGTGTTTGAACAAGCATAACAAGACTTTCTTGAACTGGTTTAAAGAAAAAATTGCAAATGATGGTATTGCTTCTGATACATTAAAATGGCTAGCACAGGGGCCTAACTTTGATGTCATATGCTGGAGTGGGTACGATATCAATAAGTTTACCTACTATACAAAGTCCCAGGATGACAAAAGTACTATGCGAAACAGTGGGGTTACGGTCGTCGCTGAGTCCATGCATTTCTCTAGTTCGAAAGATAAAAACCCTGTTATGGCATCCATTTTGTAACACCCGGGTGCCGACGAGGGCGGGGAGTGGTCGCAGGTGCAAGAAGGCATGGATAAGGAGCGGCTCCTGGCAGGCTTCTAGGCGGAGGGACACATGAATGAACCGATAACACACCCGAATGAGAGGGATCCTGAGACAGTGTAGGTATGGGACTATACAGTTGAGGAAGGCTTATATGACGCGCTAGCCATAGACTCTATACTCAAATATGAGGATCCACTGCTCGTCCTCCAACGTCAGGATCATACGAGGTCCCATCAAGTTCCTCTATAGCTGGCTCCCCCGTAGGATCTTCTCATCACGATCACAAAAAAGAAACATATGTAACATAGAGAAGATAGGGATAAGAAACCATATAACATCAAACGTGGAAAGGGTTTAGCAACATTTAATTAAATAACGGCACACTAAACATCCGTCTCCCCAGTATAAATATATATAACATAACCATCCTCAATTCACATCTATAATCTTTCCTCTACCCTCCATCATAATGCAATGCAAATGCTGTATGAATAATCTCTTCAGGTATCGGTCATATCCGGATATCACAACAATATACTCGACACGTCCCAGAGTCCCCGGCGCACACCCTCGTCCGCGGATGGAGAGTGCCCATGCAAAGCAATGGCACTATAGCCGCACAACCCGGTGCACACCTCTGGACCACAATCCAGGATGCTCATGCAATGCATGAACTATAGCTGCGACTAAAATGAAATCATCTCTGGACGGTCTGTCGTTAGCCTATCCCCCGGGAATTTTTCCCTCCGAGGCATAGACCCCAATCGACCGTGTTTCAGGTCCACTCGACCATGTTTCAGGTCCCTCATATCACAGACCATGTTTCAGGTCACCCCCTAGTGCCATAACCGGTCATCCTAATCTCATAGATAACCTCAAACTAATCTCATCTCATTAATCTCAACCTCATCTCACGATAATTATCTCGGTTGGGCACTGCTGTCACATATCATATGCAATCCCCAAATACATCCTCGTATCTCAACATAACTTATGATTTACTCAATCCTCTAAGCACAATCATTACACTCATCCTATCATCATATATCCTCATATTATAATATCATTTCCAAATGATAAATACCAAAATATAATGATAATAATAATAATCACAACAACAACAACAACAACAACAATAATAATAATAATACTCATAATAAATACTAATAATAATAATAATAATAATAATAATAATAATAATAATAATAATAATAATAATAATAATGATAATGATAATAATAATAATAATACTCATAATAAATACTAATAATAATAATAATAATAATAAATAAATAAAAACACTTCCAAATAATTACCACACTTGTTATATTATATATCAAGTATCAAGTTCACAGCAACCAGTCAAACAAGCAATCATCACGTAATAAAATAATCTATGTATGTAGCGTAATGACGATAAACACACAATTTCTATATCATCATCGGTACCACTGAGTAGTTCCCAATGTGGTATAGACATTGTCCGTTACTCGCTCTCGTGTAGGGTTTGGGTCGCCCTACACCATTATCTAATTAAATGTAACCGCGTTGTTTCCGACATTAAATAGTTTCTTTCCCCCACCTGGGATATCTTAAGTTAGCTCTAGAGTAACGAAACGGACACTCCCTATACTCCCTCAAATCTGCCACGCACAGTTCTACACCCTCCGGGGCTCCAAAAATTCACCTGAACACATCATTGTGAAGCACACGTTACATGTAGTCCAAATCTGAAGACAATTGGAAACCGATAAATGAATTGAAAGATAGTCTCAATACCGTCGCCGACGGTATTTAGGCATAAAAAGGACATAGGCTTACCTTAGTCTAATCAAGAAAAGAAAGATAGGGTAATGAAGTAGACGTCGCGAGGATCACAACGGTATAATTAGAATTTTGTAGGACGAACGGATTGACCGGAACTCTCTCCGGAATTTTTTTGTTCCTCTCATAGTCTCTCTCTCTCTAACTCTCTTAACGGTCCCTCTCTCTATCTTTCTATAATGTCTTTTCTTTCTTTCTTTTTTATATGCTAACTAACTAATAAAATATGAAAAAGAAATCAAGTTAGGAGAAAGAATGAATGTAGTTTGGCGTGGAACTTGTCCATGTGACATGCTGCTGCAATTTGCGTGGAGCATTTAATGAGAAATGAAGGAATTCATCCACTAC
The DNA here is from genome assembly GCA_030762895.1 of Sophora flavescens. Lineage (NCBI taxonomy): Eukaryota > Viridiplantae > Streptophyta > Magnoliopsida > Fabales > Fabaceae > Sophora > Sophora flavescens. Next base: position 55,006,304 of record CM061064.1, read on the forward strand.
AAGGCAAGCAGCTGCGTGTTCATTGGTGAGCAAGGAATTTACATGCAGAAAGAAAAATAACAAGGAGGAGGTGGCACCTCCTTATGTGATGCAACCAACTTTTGTTCAAGGTGGATGTGTCTTGCTTAAATCTGCCGTGCCAAAACAATCACAAGGATACAAGTTAGTTTAATTCAATTAATTTAGGTTAGAACTTTTAACTATGGCATAGTTAATTAAGACTAGTACTAATTAATCATAATGAGTAAAACTTGAGTAAATTAATTATAACCATCTAGCTATGATTAATATTTATA